>OY757556.1:7184603-7187025 GCA_963584105.1 Alviniconcha strummeri
ACCTGCGCGACGAGGTGGAGATGCTCCGCCAGCAGCTGTCCGCGGCACAGGTATGTCCGTCGTGCTGTCTGCTTGATGTCGGTCTGTTGTGGGCGATTTCGCTGATGGCTGGCAGCCAGTGAAGTGAGTTGGTTGGTGCTTGGAGCCCAGTCAACCACATGGCTAACAGTGAGGTGATGTGAATGAGAGGTGGAGACCATTCACCGCAGGACAGGCACATGCTGTCTGGTTGCTGTGGAATCAGGTAGGTGTTGTCTGCGGGGGTTGTGTGCCTGTTTGTGAGGAGTGTTGACAAGGCCAGTTATCTGTTATTTTTGCCCGGCCATTATCAGTTTGAAAGTGATTCCGCTGACGGCTGGGGACAGTGAAGTGACTTCACAGAGGAAATACGGACCGCCAGCAGCCGTCCGCATCGCAGGCGTGGTTTACTCTTGTTAGAGGTGTCCGAGTTTTTAACCGGAGTTTGCAGGCTAGTTAGGTAGTAACGGGATTTTAACGTCCTGCCAACCGCACAGGGCCACGTGAAAACGAGCTGTGCATGTGAATGCAGGCTGGACAGTGGACAGAGTGGCCAGTCTCCGCCAGCAGTTCTCTGCTGCACAGTCTGTTTCCTCTGGTCGTCGGGTTTGTGTATTATCCTTGACACTGTGGTTTTGCTGGCGGCTGGCAACCAAGGAAGAAACCTCAGAGAAAGGTTTGTCCGAGTTTGTGGTTGGTTTGTAAGTGCATGATGTTGCTGGTGGTTAGTGACCAGTCAAGAGACCTCAGAGAGGCGTTGGCGACGCTCCACAAGTATGTGTCCCGCTGCGCAGGTATGAGTCATGTTTTGAGGTTTACGTCACTGTTGTGTCATGTTTTGAGGTTTTCGCCCTGATATAACCGTACCGGTTAACTGGGCGTAAAACACCAACTTACTTACTTTTGAGGTTTACATCACTGTTGTGTCATGTTGTTTTGAGGTTTACGTCACTGTTGTGTCATGTTGTTTTGAAGTTTACGTCACTGTTGTGTCTTGTTTTGAGGTTTACGTCACTGTTGTGTCATGTTGTTTTGAGGTTTACGTCACTGTTGTGTCTTGTTTTGAGGTTTACGTCACTGTTGTGTATGTTGTCGATTTTTAGTGTACCGCCGTCCACAAGTTCCAGCTAGCGGGAGCATACTGTTTCATGTTGAATTAGTTCATTCTTATGACGCGGAGAGGCTCGCTATAAACTCATTGAAGATATGGCCCGCAGTGGACAGCAATTGCGGGCGCATAATTGCATGTGCTTTGAGCACTCCAGGCTTTTTGTCTCGACCGCCTGTGTTCACCGCTGTGTGACGTAACCGCCTGTGTTCACTGCTGTGAGACCCAACCGCCTGTGTTCACCGCTGTGTGACCCAACCGCCTGTGTTCACTGTTGTGTGACCCGATCGCCTGTGTTCACTGCTGTGTGACCCAACCGCCTGTGTTCACTGCTGTGTGACCCAACCGCCTGTGTTCACTGCTGTGTGACCTTTGCAGAGCCTGAAAGCGCCGGACCTGCAGGAACGGCTGAGCGAGTCAGAGAAACTGATGAAAGACATGTCGAAGACTTGGGAAGAGAAGCTGGCTGAGACCGAGAAGGTTCACATGGTAAGTGTGTGTGTGTGTGTCTGTGCGTCTGTGTCTGTGTGTGAGTGAATGCAGCATTGCCTACAGTGATTTATGATCTGATCTCCATTTTTTCTCCCCCCCCCCCCCTCCCCCCTCCCCGCACCGGGCTATGGTAATGTAATATGGACTACAAAAAAACGAGTCATTGTGAGCGGTCTCGTGTTTATTGCCTTGTCTCCGACACGTCATAGAGCCCCATATGGCGGTAACATTCGGCGGTACAAAGGACACACACACACACACACACACATATTCTCTCCCTCTCTCTCTCCCTCTCTCACACACACACACACACACACACATACCTACACACACACCTAATGAAATATTTAACGCGCGCGAACGCGAGCACACACACACCGAATGTAATATTTACGCGCGCGGGCACGAGCACACAAACACACACACACCCTCTCTCTCTCAGACTCACTCACATATTCACACACACACACACACACACACACACACACACACATACACACACACACACACACACACACACACACACACACACACACACAATCTGTTTATTTATTTGAGCCACACTGAGGCGCAACTGATTAGCACCTAACTATGGACTGCGGAGTGCCAGCCAACAAAGCGTCAGACAGCATCCCTTCCCTCGTCAACAGGAAACACAACCAGACAGTCCGCACGAGCCCCGCACGCACGCAAGGAAACAGTCGGTTGTCTTCATTCCCTGCACGCAGTAGCCTCCCCTATCGCCACTATCAAAAGTACGTTCACGTAGACATTTTGCATTCAGTTAATTTCGGAACCTAGGCC
>OY757556.1:7187225-7226613 GCA_963584105.1 Alviniconcha strummeri
GACGTAGACACGACTATATTACTGTTAAGTACAGATGAACTGTACATGTCTGTATTCTTCTGCGTTCCTCTTTTTATGGAGGTGGTACTCGCCCTGATATAACCGTAATGGCTGACGGGGCGTAAAATACCAAATTACTTACGCTTCAGGAGACGAATGGCCGGCCGTATGGGCTCCCGTCCCTAATAAGCCTACTGTTTTTGTGGACGTAAAGCAACATTGGCTCAGCCAACCCTCCCCCCCCCCCCACCCCCCAGTATCTCAGTTTAGTGTGAAGGTAAAATATCCAAGACAGACACCTGGCACTTAGCGGTACATTAGGTTAGTCCCACTTCTGACACCAAATGTAAAGCCGAGTGTCAGCTTCACGACGACTATTTTAAGTAAATAAGTAAACATGTTGCTTTACGTCCACAGAAGCGAGATGGCTTATTAGGGACGAGCAACTATTTTAATACTGAACTGTCGATAATGATTGCTCCGAGAGTGGTGAAGGAGGAGAACGGTTGTGGAAGGTTGGGACAAGACGGAGGGGGTGGGGGGGGGGGGCGGGGGGGGGGGGCGAGGGGAAGGAGGGATAATGGGGGGATTGGCAGTTAGTAGAGGGAAGATTAAGGCTGAGTGTGGTAGTGCCGCATCGTCGCCCTAATGCACACCGCGGTGAGTTAAAACCGGACCTCTCGTTTCGGCTCGTTTTACCCGCTCACCGTCACAGCCAATGGGGGGTCTGCCGCACTCACAGTCACCACTCGGGTCAGTCGTCGTGCATGTTTCCTATGTCGTCCCCGTCGAGTCACAACACCCACCCACCCACTCACACACCGTCACCACCAGCCCCACATACACAAAGCTCTATCTATAGTCATCGCTGAGCAACGTCGATCAGTGTCACTCCACTTCCGGCATTCCCATCGCTCTCTCTGAATCAGGCGCGCAAAACACGCGGCGGGCGAGCAACTGCGAAATTGAGAGGGAACACTAGAAGCGTTGGAAGAGCAAACTAGCGCTCAGGGAGAGAGGGACGAGCTCGATCTGTTTGACAAACTCGGGAGACCCTGTGGATGATTGGCCCACACGGGAGAACACCCCCTTCCCCCCACCCCTCCCCCTCTACTCCCAACCCCTCCGGAGGGCGATGAGGCGAAAGTTTGGAGAGTGTCGGTGAGCCGAGAGGAATAGCGTTTGCGTACGCCAAGACGACACAACCACGTGCGTGTCCGCCAGTTGTAAACTCCACTAGCAGTCACCTCCCGGCCTCAGTCATGGGCTGAGCGAAGAAGAAGAGGCTTTTTCCCTGTCGGTGAAATAAGACACTCACTCTTATTGTCTCTTATACATTAGGCCTCGTGAAGTGACTGTGCAACGTACTTATGTTTAAGACAACACTCACGGTCTGGCTTTTTGTGTGTGTGTGTCAGCGGTGTGGACCCGTGCAAGCTAAAGTCGGTGTAGGATTCTAGGAATGACGAGATGTGTGCACAGTTTGACAGTCAGTTGCCGAGTCTGGCGCAAAAGGAAACAATTGTGACAGGCCCCCGCGGGTCAGTCGTCGTGTCGGAAACACCGCTCAGTGTCGGAGTCTGGTGGAGAGTTTAGACTGAAAGACTAGACTTGATCAGTGACGAATCCGGCTAAGGTGGAGACTTTATCCTTACCAATCGAGCGGCTTCACACAGCGATGATTGTCGTGTTGTGATTTTTACAATTTACATTCCACTCGTAGTCAGCCGCACGGGCTTCGAGTCATTGAATGTCTGATGGGACAGACCGTGTGAGGACGTGCACTCACTCCACAAAGTCCACGGGCACCGAAGTGTACTGTAGTGTATATACTATATATATATACACGTGTGTGTGTGTATAAACAACAGAGTGTAGAGATGTGTGAGAGCCGCGTTACTGTCGGGTGATTGCGGCGACAGAGGCAGCCGGTGAGGTCGTGCCGGTCGGACGGATACATGTACGGTGATAGCGAAACCAGCGGAGGTTCGTTTTGTGTGTGACAAAGTGAGCGGAAAAGGCAGTGGAGCCAGTGCTTTCATTCATGGCGAGTATCAACGAGACCACGGGGCGGGTCTACCGCTCCTCCATCCAGGTGCAAATTGGTGAGTATCACTGCCCATTGTAGTGTCGCACACTCACTCACCGCGTGGTGAGTAAACCACGAGTGAGATTACTAGTGTCACTCACTGCGGTGGTGAGTAAACGGCAGCTGAAATTATTAGTGTCACTGACTCACTCACCGCGTGGTGAGTAAACCGCAGCTGAAAGTATTAGTGTCACTAGCTCATTCACCGCGTGGTGAGTAAACCGCAGCTGAAATTATTAGTTTCACACATTGCAGTCGTGAGTAAACCGCCACTGAAATTATTAGTGTCACACTCACCGCGTCGTGAGTCAACCTGACTGAAATTATTAGTGTCAGCGCCTGGTGAGTCAATGGGGGGGGGGGGGGGGGGAGGACTTCAGTGGTGCTCAGAGCTAGTGAGCGAACTTTTTTTTTTAGCGAGGCTGAATCCAAAGTAGTCCAGACGTTTGCTGACGGGATGATGATTAGACCTTACGTCAGCAGGTTAGATTAGACCTTACGTCAGATTCATTTGAAAACCAGGCCTGTTTTATTTCCATCAGGTTGGTAAGCGGAACGACTTCGATTCCGCTTTGGCTTTCCTGTCGCTTTAAAAAAAAAAAAAAAAAAAAAAGATTTGTGGACACTGCCGTATTGTGATTGCCCTTCACCGTTAATGAAACATTAAAATGGCTCTTACCATTGCCCATCTAAATGCAGTCATTCTGGTGGTGACATGTAGTGTTAGGTATTGTCTCCCCCCCCCCCCCCCTACTCTCCCCTCCCTACCATCTCGGTCCCCGCCGGTACGGCAGACAACTCGGCGTAACTAGTCTAACCAACCAACCAAAGCCAGGTCTTCCACACGCATGTTCCGATGTTGTTATTTTTCAGAGCTCAGGAGCTGTGTGAACAGGGAGGACACTCAGGTGGGCCTGGGCTCTCATTCCCTCTCCCATTCTTTACCCGTCCCTAATAAACCACACGGTTTCTGTTGACTAGTGAAGTATCACGAAAGAAGGCGCGTGTTTCAGAGCTCAGGAGCTGTGTGAAAGTCAAGGTGGCCGTCCTGGGCTCCCGTCCCTAATAAGCCTACGGTTTCTGTGGACGTAAAGCAACACTTCAGCAACAACGCGTGTTTTAGTGAGCTAGTCTGTCTTCAGTGTCGGGTCGTCAAGGAACTAGTCAGTTCTTAACTTCATTTTGACAAGAAGCGTAGACAGGAGGAGCGTTCCAAAGCCTAGCTGTTGTTACACGTTGGCTACTACTACTAAGGGTGGACGCAATAATCCGTTGCACTAACACTTTTCCACGTCGGCCACGTTTCACTGAATCGCCGCAGCATTTCTGATCCCATCTACCTGAACACGACGTATACATTACAAAACGACCCAGAGCAGTGAAACAATGTTCCTCAGTGGACGAATGGCGGTTAGTCGCTGCTGTTTGGGCAGACTTTTAAGTCTGATCTTCTTGGATTAAACAACTAAAATTATTCGGACATCGTAACCATAAGCTCAACAAACAAGTACAGGAAACACAAATGCAGTATGCTTATGGAGTGTTACCGAACTTCTTGATCTTGATCCTGAATTGTACACTGGTTCATGCAGTAATCTGGCTTAATGCAGTGTTAGTGCAGGGACTGCGCGTTGGCGGCCTACATTGAAACTGGTGGACACAACTGGTATCTCTGAATAAAGTAAACATGGTGCTTAACGTCCACAGAAACCGTACGGCTTACTAGGGACGGGGAGAAGGGGGGGAAGAGGGTATGGGGGGGGGGGAAGAGGGAGGTTATAGATATCTATCGCTACACTGTGACCATCAGAATGACTTCTGCATTATTTCGGCTTATTAGGGAGGGGAGTCAACGAAGTAAGTAAACATGGTGCTTAACGTCCACAGAAACCATAAGGCTTATTAGGGACGGGGTAAGAGTCAACGAAGACATGTAGTCCAGTTTTATAGACACGTAGAGCTGTTGGCCGGGCCTTGCGACTTCTGGAATGTGGCCACTCTAGTGGTAGTCAAATCAATATCATGTCTTTTGGGCAAAGGTGAATTCCAGCACCATTAATTTCCTTGTTTTGACAACCACGGGAGCATTCCTCACTGGAGGTAAAGACACAGTCACGACCCGACCCTTCTAATTGACTCACAGCATGATTGAGAGTGTGTGTGTGGGGGGGGGGGGTTACTGTGTTTGTGTGAAGGTAAAGACCGTTCTAATCGAGTCAAAGTACGTGCGGACGTGTGTGCATGTGTGAGAGAGGGGTGGGGGGGAGACAGAGAGAAATCCTCCATGATGAGTGTAACTCGGTAGTGAATGCATTCAGGCAAGGACGGATTGTTTGCCGAGTGTGTTTGAGAAACGCCATCCATATTTTGCCAGCCTTTACCTGTATCTATAGGCAGATGCAGTGCTGTTCCCCGCTGGACTAAGATACCTGTCCGAGGCGAAAATTATGAACCGCCGGTTCCAGCTTTACGCACAAGGGATTTCAATTGCAGTCGACAGTCAGTCTACCCGATTTGTTTTCGACAGAACCATTGCCCAAGGGACTATTTCTTTCTTCTTCTTTGGTCTTTTCTTGCTGATTTGCATTTTGGAGTGATGCTGTGAGCGCGCGTACACACACTAGCACGCAAACACACACACACAAGCACACGAACTAACACGCACGCGCCACACACACACACACACACACACACACACACACACACACACACACACACACACACACACACACACACACACACACACACTTAATTGCTGAGGGTCTAGCGTCTTGCTGTAACCTTGCACGACAGTTGTAAACACAAACGTCAGCTGACACTACCAGAGACAAACCCCACAACAATGACTCTGCACAACCAACCAACCGTGCAGTAAAACCCGCAGCCCACTGAACTGAAACAGTCACCAGCGGATCGCGGAGCCAGCCCTACAATACCTGTACGTGTATCCGTCTCAATGTGGGTTGTTTACACTGTGACGCCAGGCGAGGACCAAAGGTTACACCAAGCGTGACACACGACACTGCAGTAGCCACGCAATGTTACACTGACCTCTCCACCCCTGGATGATTCACAGCGGAAACAGAAAGGAACGTCACCGTCATGGGGAGGGTTGAGGCGGAGGGTACTATATAGTACTATATTTGATTATTTTTTTATTCTATTTTTTTTTCCATAGTTCAGGAGCTGTGTGAGAGTCGAGGTGGACGTCCTGGGCTGTCCGTCCTAACGAGCCATTTCCGTGGACGTAAAGATTTATTGAACCGTGCTTCGGCATTGGTTACAACTTGTCCCTAATATGTCAACTGACATCTGAGGACATTAAGCAACACTTCACCAGCAACATATATAATTATCATTTGCTTTCGTTTGAGTTCAGTTCAAGATGGTATTTGTGCGCTCGAAAAAGCCAATAAATTATGCGCTTCACCCCGTCTCTGAGAAGTTTCCCCGACGTTGCCTTTGAAACAGCTGATTTTTGTACATGCACTTAAACCACTTCCCCGCCTCCCGTCGTGCTCTTTGTAAAGCACTCAGGGATTTCTGTCTTTTTCTACCCCCTACCTCTCTCTCACTCTTTATAAAAAATGATTTTTGCTTTAGAAAAGATCGTTTTTTATTATTAGAAAGCACTCGGACTTTCCCCTTAAAATAGCGCCATATAAAATACGCCCCAATCTGCATCAGCACGCGAAGTGCACGCAGAGTTTATTGTAATGACAGGCCACAAACTCGACACTTGAGGTGGTATCGTGATAGGCAGGAAATGGAATACGCCCCTATCGTCATCAACGTACTTGTACACAAAACACACACACACACACAAACACACACACGCAGTTATTCTGATGATAGGGCACAAATTCCACACTACAGGCGCTTTCGGGTCTTGCATGTGCATATCATTTACACGCACCCTACCCTTTATCTTCATCCCGCCGAAAGAAAGTAGACGCGTACACTTGATGGCCACCACAGCGTCTTGGACACGGGTGGCCGCACAGAGCGTTGAAGAGACAGGTACCTTCCTTAGCACATGCCTTCTCGTTCTGCCTTTCCATCTAACTTTCCTAGATAGCGCTTACATTTTCCATCCCAGCACTGTCTTTTAAATTTTCACCCAAGTCGTCTCACTTTTCGATCCCAGCCTTGTCACCTTCACCCAAGTCGTCTCACTTTTCCATCTCTGTCTTCTCTCCCAGTCGTCTCACATTTTCATTCCAGCCCAAGCCTTTTCATTTTTTCAGTATTCCCACGAGAAGCCTTCTAGCATTTTCATACCAGCTTTTTTTTCTTTTCTTCTGCCGTTTTCACCCCAGCCCTCTCAATGTTATGTCTTCTCGTGTTTCCAACCCAGCCATCTCACTGTTTATGTCTTCTCGTGTTTCCACCCCAACCTTCTCATCTTCTCAGCCTTCTCATGTTTCTATCCCCACCTTCTCACGTTCCTGGCCCAACCTTCTCACCTTTTCCCATCTTTTAAGCCCCCGTCTTATTTTCCAGGTTCTGCCATTTTTTACACTTTTACGTTCCCGGTCCTGCAGGTCAGGCATTTTGCTTTCCTGGCTGTGCCGTTTAGTTAGTAAGTAAACATGGTGCTTAACGTCCACAGGCTTATTAGGGACAGGGAGGGGAGGGGGTTAGGAGAAGAGGGGGATTATGCACCAGTTGCTAGACTGGCACCATTAGAATGATTCCTGCATTAATATGGGCAGCATTGAGAGGCATTTTAATGTTTCATTCATTGTGAAGGACAAAGGCACAAGACACTGTTCACAGACCAGAACGTCTGAAGAGAGAGGAGAGCCGAAGCGGAATCGAGGCGAGGCCCTTCCGCTTACCAGCCTAACGCCTACCACAGCTTCCTTAGTTTTCCAGTCCTGCCGTCTTACTTTCCCGGTTCTATCCTCTGGCAGTTTAAGCCCTGCTCTCACTTTCCACGCTCACAGTTTAAGCCCTGCTCTCACTTTCCACGCTCACAGTTTAAGCCCTGCTCTCACTTTCCACGCTCACAGTTATAAGCCCCGCCCTCACTTTCCACGCTCACAGTTTAAGCCCTGCCCTCACTTTCCGAGCTCACAGAGATCCCCCCCCCCCACCCCCCCGCCCCCCACCTTCTCCCTCACCTGCTCACGTGACGGAAAGGAAATAAAAACGTCTGGACCAGTTCTTTGCTGGAGGGTACCATGTAATGAACCATAGTCGGTTTTCTCAGCAGCCGGGGGACACAGACATAAATACACTTCAAACCATGCCCACAGGCGGAAAGAGAGACCCATTAAACGTCTGCCCAAGGAAGACGTTTCAATAGTCTCGGGCCAGACGGGGAAGACGAGCAGAAGGAAGGACGCATGTCCAAAACCCGCACGGCCAACGAACGAGTATCCCGCGAGGCAGCAAGACGGCAGACACGTGAGGGGTGGGGATCGGGGGTGGGGGGTGGGGGGGTGGGCGGGGGGGGGGCATTCACAAAAACAACCGAGAAGTAATATCAGACCTTAATGCAGAGACACATTTTGACACGTACATCGAAACGCATCACGGGCGCACACACGAACAGGAATGGAAATGGCGCCTCCGGCAGCTAGTCAGCTATAATGCCGACTTTGTGGAGCTGCAGACAGATACTGACGCAAAGACAACAGCACACACACACACACACACACACACACACACACACGCGCGCGCGCGCGCGCGCGCGCGCGCGGAACAAAAGCGGAAAAAGAAGAAAAAGAAAAAAAGCAGCAGAGTAAGGGGGATCTCATGCAGTGATGACGTCGATGTCAATATCTATGGAATCAAAGGGACGGCCTCCTAACAGGCAATGTTACAGAGCTCGCCCACCCGCCTCTTACCGGAAAAACAGGCAAACAGAGGCTGACGAACGCACACCGACACCGACAGACAAACAGTCACTTCCCGGATTTTAACGTCTGGTGAACCACACAGGATCACCTCAGGAAGAGATGATGACGATGATTACACAAAGATAAAGTACAATCTTTCTTGGGGGGTGCTTTTTTTAAAACAACTCTCTCACTGATATGAGAGAGAGAGAGAGAGAGAGAGAGAGAGAGAGAGAGAGAGAGAGAGAGAGAGAGAGAGAGAGAGAGAGAGAGAGAGAGAGAGCCAGCCAAACTCACACCCACACACAGTGTTACTGACCTGGCGCCGTCCAGCGGGGGTGATGAAGACCTCGTTGTTCTCCACGTCCACAATGGCGTGCTCCGGCATGATGCCCAGCCCGCTCAGCTGGATGTCTTGCTGCTGCTGGGCCTTGGGCCGACCCACCAGCGTGTGGTCCTGAAACACCAACACCGCCACACCGTCAGCCCGCACCGTCACACACAGCATGCATCGTCCGTAACTACCACCGCCACGGTCATCGTACTTAACCACCAACACCACACAGTGTCCACAACCACCCAAACCGTCAGCCCACACAGTCACACAGCCAGCCTTCGGAACGACGTCAGAACTAATGCAGTTAAAAAGTAGGGAGAGGATCTGAATAAAAATGAAGGTGAATTGAACGGGAAGATCGAGATTACGACAAGAAGAATTCCTGGCAGAGAGCGAAGCATGAGTGGCAATATTCTGACCTACTTCAGGCTTTAAACGGCGGACATGCGTCAGCTCTGGGGTCTTATGAGAGGGAATCATAATTTGTGCGTTCGCAGCACCCCACTGCCGGTGAATATGAGAGAGAGAGAGAGAGAGAGAGAGAGAGAGAGAGAGAGAGAGAGAGAGAGAGAGAGAGAGAGACAGAGACAGAGACAGAGACAGAGAGAGACAGAGAGAGAGAGAGATATCTTAAAAACACCTTTTTGTGCGCACAAAACTACAAAAACTGCGACATCAGAAACTGATTTCTTTGGAAAAGAGTCTTACTCTTTTCCCTTCTTTCTCCTGCAAGTCGCAACACAACAGCTACAGACTATTTTGAAGTGTCTTATTCGCAGTGTGTGGCTCCACGCCATTCCAGCGGGGTCTTTTTTGTTTTTTGTTTTGTTTTCTTTTTAACGAAAAGAATAGAAAAAAGGTTGCTGGTTTTTAGAAAGCACTGCCACTAACACCAGGACGAAGTGGTTGACATTATCACCGCTGCAGGCGATCCTCACAAAGAAGCACTGGGAACAGCAATCTAGTGATCCTTTGGAAAGAGCAAAGCGCCATGCTCTCCTAGCAGTTACGAGACTGTACATAGTTTCGTTTTCTTCTCTTTCTCTTCCTCTTCTTTCTCATCATCCCCTTTTGCTTTCACAGATTTCATTCTCATTATTATGCCAAAGTACATCTCTAATTAAGGCGTGCACAGTTCCGAACACAAGTCACCAAATCACAAGTAAAACGTTACAGTTCTGGACACAACACAGTCAGCAGCAGCCTGTGTGTTGCACGTGCAGTTTTACAGAATTACAACATCTTTTCACGTGTCGTGTTTCGATGCCATAGCTGCATGCCATGGTTGACTGAATTTACCGGTGCTGCAATTCCGTCGTTTAAGACTATTTTCACGGAAGTGTCGGTAGAAAAGTGATCCACACTTGTTCACGGCAGTGTCATGGACCGGGAAACCTGTGAACACAAGTTCGCAACACGCACAGAGGTCAACAAAAGCACTCTGCACTGTTGTGCGGGCTCGTGTCATAGGCTATAGTTGTGAGTGTTTGTGTCATAGGCTATAGTTGTGAGTGCTCGTGTCATAGGCTATAGTTGTGAGTGCTCTTGTCATGTTCAGATGACGCTGTAACTCGCGCTCTTGTCATGTGTAGATGACGCCGTAACTCGCGCTCTTGTCATGTTTAGGTTGCATTGTTGTGTGTGCTTGTCACGCTACGGCTACACTGTTGGGTGTGCTTGCCATGTTTAGGCTACCTTGGTGTGTGTGTGTGTGTGTGTGTGTGTGTGTGTGTGTGTGTGTGTGTGTGTGTGTGTGTGTGTGTGTGTGTGTTTGCTTGTTATTTTACGTTGCACCAGTGTGTTTAGGCTAAATTGTTGTGCGTGCTTATCACGTCTAGGCGACACTGTCGTGTGTGCCTATGTTTATGCTACATTGTTGTGTGTGCTTGTCACGTCTAGGCGACACTGTCGTGTGTGCCTATGTTTATGCTACATTGTTGTGTGTGCTTGTCACGTCTAGGCGACACTGTCGTGTGTGCCTATGTTTATGCTACATTGTTATGTGTGCTTGTCATATTTAGGCTACAATATTGTGCATGCCTGTCATGTTTATGCTACATTGTTGTTTACGCTGATCATGTTTAGGCTACACAGTAGTGTGTGTGCTTGTCATATTTACGCTACACTATTCAGGAAAAAAAATAGGACATGTCAAAATCAGATGATTCTAAACGTAGCTAAAACAACAAGCTTGCCGTGGTGAGCATGATGGCTGGACTATCCGTCGGTCTGTGCACAGCGGCAGGCTGCTGGATCACGCAAAAAACGCGTGGGAACTGGGCGTCATCAGGTTAGAAAATGCTAACATTTAGCAACACCAGCTGTGTCCCCGTCTTTAATAGCTGATAGACGTGGTCTTAGGTCTGAGAAGAGGATGAGTTTATATGTGTGTGTGTGTGTGTGTGTGTGTGTGTGTGTGTGTGTGTGTGTGTGTGTGCGTGTGTGTGTGTGTGTGTGAGAAAGAGAGAGAGAGAGAGAGAGAGAGAGAGAGAGAGAGAGAGAGAGAGAGAGAGAGAGAGAGAGAGAGAGAGAGAGTGGGGGGTAGCGGGGGGGTCGGTGGGTGGTGGTGTTAGGGGTGCTAAGGCGAGCGCTTCATTTAGTACAGATTAACGGCAGGTAATTCTTGTCACGTCTGACCCCAGTGCCAGACCTGCTTCACGCAGGACGTTATTCACACCCACAACGCACACCGGACGTTATTCACACCCACAACACACACCGGACGTTATTCACACCCACAACGCACACCGGACGTTATTCACACCCACAACGCACACCGGACAGTATTCACACCCACAACGCACACCGGAAACTCGGAACTGACGTGCCCGAGTCAGATTGGTCCACCAGTCACAGGCTGCCACGGTGATGAACTCATTAGCTTTTCTTCTACAGCGTATTTCTGTTAAAAGGTCCAATGGTATTGCAAACGAAACACACACACACACTCTCTCTCTCTCTCTCCCACCCACGCGCTCTCTTTCTCTCACATTACACACCGACAAAGGAAACCGTTAACAAAACACGCACAATACAAACACCCCCGTTGTTTCTCTCTCTCTCTCTCTCTCGTCATCCTGTCTGATAGAGATGCATAAAATTAAAACAAACTGACGTCTTTCGTACAAAAAGCACTACCCCAATAGGCAAGCACCCACCCAAACACCGCCCCCATCACCCACCACCACCCCCTCCGTACACTCACTCAAACACCCCCTCACCCGCACCCACCCAACACCTCCACCCCACACCCATCCACCCCCCACCCCGCTACAGGATTGCTTCGGGACAGGGATGCGGCTCGGACAGACACAATTTACAAAACCGCTCTCAGAGACCAGGCGGAGAAAAATGACCAGTCCGCCCGACAAAAAGCAAAGAGCCAGGACAGCAGCAGCAGATGAGGTGGTGGGGGTGGGGGGAGGGGAAGGGGGCGACTAGCTTTCCGAAGTACGTGGGGAGAAAACAGTGATCTACTTATTGGCCTTCAAGAGCACATCACTCTGTTTCCGCTGGCAGGCGTCGCCGTGAGTTCTGGCCCCTCGACGCTGGGGAAGAGAGGTAGCAATTTCACCGTTTTGTTCACTCTCCTCCGCTCCCATTGTGCACACGATCGGGGTTGCCATTGTCACGTGCCCTGCAGCTCGCACGTACCAGTACTACAACATCAGCCTCCTCCCTTGTAGGGGTCTGTGAAGACCAGTGAATGTAAAAAATGAAGACTGTTCCGAATCTAGCACGTGTTTCAAACACAAGTTGGAAGCACATCTCTCGCATGGTACACGTATACACTTTTTACAGAAACATTTCACACTTTTTAAGGCTAAGAAGCCCGGCCCGTATGTGGAGTGCTGAAGCTACCTGCGTCACTTCTCTCCAAGTGTCTGTCGGTTCTGCGTCTCGAAGTCTGCAGCACGTGTCTGTTTGGGTGAAGGTGTGTAGGTGCGAGGTGAAGGTGTGGAGGTGTGGGATGGATGCGTGGAGGTGCGGGGTGAAGATGTGGAGGTGCGGGATGAAGGCGTGGAGGTGCGGGGTGAAAATGTGTAGGTGCGAGGTGAATGCGTGGAGATGCGGTGTGAAGGTGCGGAGTGAAGGTGTGGAGGTGCGGGGTGGTGGTGTGGAGGTGCGGAGTGAAAGTGTGGAAGTGCGGGGTGAAGGTGTAAAAGGTGTGGAGGTGCGGGGTGAAGATGTGGAGGTGGGAGGTGAAGGTGTGGGGTGAAGGTGTGGAGGTGCGGGGCGAAGGTGTAAAAGGTGTGGAAGTACGGGGTAGAGGTGCGGGGTCAAGGTATGGAGGTGCGGGGTAATGTGTAAAAGGTGCGGGGTGAAGGTGTGGAAATGGGGGTGGAGGTGTGGAGGCGCGGGTGAAGGTGTAAAAAGTGGACGTGCGAGGTGAAGGTATAAAAGGTGTGGAGGTGTGGAGATGCGGGGTGAGGGGGTGGAGGTGCCGGGTGAAGGTGTAACAGGTGTGGAGGTGCGGGGTGAAGATGTGGAGGTGCTGGGTGAAGGTGTAAAAGGTGTGGAGTTGCGGGGTGAAGGTGTAAAATGTGTGGAGGTGGGGGTGAAGGTGTGGAGGTGTGCGGTGCAGATGTGCAGGTGCGGGGTAAAGGTCTAAAAGGTGTGAAGGTGCGGGATGGAGGTGTGGAGGTATGATAGCACGCCGCCCGATGACAGGGAGACCGAGATGACGTCAACCTACGGCCGCCACCCCGGCTCCCTGCACTGGATGCGCTATATCTACAGGTCCATGGGGTGAGCGGGTGGATGAACCATAACGGTTCAATTACCACGTGACCCATCCTTCCGTCTCATCCACACAAAGCCAGACCGGGCTGGTGTTACCAGGACCCTTTTTGATTGCTGCTTCACTACCTACTTGCCCGTCGGGAAACCAGTGTCTGACAAGATAAACAAGGCGATTTGGTTACCCTTCACACTGTGGTATTCGGCTACATCCCCGGCCCCCGTCTCAGTCTAGACACGAAGTTTTGATAACTACTCCACTGCCGCTGTTCCCGAAGTCTCTTGTCCTTATTCAACTTCATTCTCTCCCCCCCCCCCCCCCCCCGACCCCCACACACCTCGCCTCTTCCCGCTCCCTGTATGTGCAGGAAACCCCCGTCAGTGGTAATGGACGCTGAACCTACCACCACTCCGTCTCGCTCTCTCCCCGGAAACCTACGTCTGAGAAAGTGGACACCGATCTGTGATTACCACTGATACAACTGTATCATCTGCTGAATGGTCCCGCCCACCTCGGCACAATTTGTCGATGAGAGAGAGAGAGAGAGAGAGAGAGAGAGAGAGAGAGAGAGAGAGAGAGAGAGAGAGAGAGAGAGAGAGAGCCTCTGTCCTTCGTGTGGTGTCCACATGATGAGGGTGGTAAAGGCGAATCACCAAGACCAAGAGCTAGGGCCTGCTCCCTGCGATAACTGGCGTGTTTGCCTCCACGAGTGCACCGAACGGTAACAGTCTGATGTATCTGTAGTATCCGTTACGTGAGGACGGGAGGCGACACCGCGGCCCGCACAACGACCACACTGACTGATGGAGGAAAAGCAGACGAAGGAGCACCGCCAGTCGAATAAGTGCAGGGGCAGGGCCGAGGTCCCTACCGATCCTATCTTCCCCCTAGAAGTGATCAGTGTGGAGAAAGCAACAGCCCAGTGACACACGTTAACACTACTGGCCAGGGAAAGACCAGGAAAAAACAAATCTCCTTGGTCATCGCCACATCCACAAACTCCGCCACCCCATCCCTGAAATCATTCTTGACACCCAAGTCTACAGTCAAGCTAAGCTAAGATCAAGATGCAGTTGAATACCTAAAAACAAATGCATGATTCGTTACATTCCTTCTGTGCGCTACGCTTTAGGCACTGCTTGTGTGCCAGTTACACTGGACCTCACGGCATCAGGCACTGACAGTTACACTGGACCTCACAGCGTAAGCTCCGCCAGATACATTGGACCTCACGGCGTCAGGCACTGGCAGTTACACTGAACCTCACGGCGTCAGGCACTGCCAGTTACACTGGACCTCACAGCGTCAGGCACTGCCAGTTACACTAGACCTCACGGCGTCAGGCATTGCCAGTCCCACTGGACCTTACAGCGTCAGGCACTGCCAGTTACACTAGACCTCACGGCGTCAGGCATTGCCAGTCCCACTGGACCTTACAGCGTCAGGCACTGCCAGTTACACTAGACCTCACGGCGTCAGGCACTGCCAGCCTCACTGGACCTCACAGCGTCAGGCACTGCCAGCCTCACCGGACCTCACAGCGTCAGGCACTGCCAGCCTCACTGGACCTCACAGCGTCAGGCACTGCCAGCCTCACTGGACCTCACAGCGTCAGGCACTGCCAGCCTCACTGGACCTCACAGCGTCAGGCACTGCCAGCCTCACTGGACCTCAGGAGGCGACACCCGAGCTGGTGATGCCAGCCCGGTGCTTACGTCTGACATGGCACTTTGCTTAGTCTGACATGGCACTTTGCTTACATCTGACATGGGACTTTGTTTACGTCTGACATGGCACTTTGCTTAGTCTGACATGGCACTCTGCTTACATCTGATATGGCACTTTGCGGCACTTTGCTTACGTCTGTGATGGCACTTTGCTTAGTCTGACATGGCACTTTGCTTACATCTGATATGGCATTTAGCTTACATCTGACATGTAACATGAATTTTCTTCTCGCTCTTATTTTCTTCCTGGCTAGCATCTCTGTCCCGCCATGGGACACCGCGGACGCAGAAAATAAGATCCCCCCTTAGCAAGAGCTACACGGAGATTCTCTCCTCAAAGCCTGAAACCAATATCGGAAACGTCGGCCACAGTGACAGCCATGCTCGCCTGAGTGATGACGAACCAGCACGTGTTCCGATACACTGTCGAATTTGTCAGCTGCGTCATTTCTATGGTGACGATTAAGAAATGATGTTATTGGTGCAATGAAAGCAAATCAGGATGAATACGGGAACGGAAAACAGAAAACAACAAAAACGGCAATCAACAACATTTAGCCCAAGAGAGAGAGAGAGAGAGAGAGAGAGAGAGAGAGAGAGAGAGAGAGAGAGAGGAGAGAGAGAGAGAGAGAGAGAGAGTGGTCAGGATGGGGGGAAGAGAGAGAGAGAGAGAGAGAGAGAGAGAGAGAGAGAGAGAGAGAGAGAGAGAAGAGAGAGAGAGAGAGAGAGAGAGAGCGGCGAGATGTTACGGACAAAGAGAAGAAAGCCAGAAAAAGAAAAAGACGAAGGCACTAACTAGTAACCGAACCAGGAAGAACACACGGAGAAAAAGAAATAAAGCAAAGAATGGGGAAAAAGCAAACATTTATTATTTGACATCTAATAGTAAGATTTTTTTTTTTTTTTTCAATTTAATATGACATTCAATGTTCAGTCAGCCAGGGCAAGGGCCTGACTCAGTCTGAGTTTCACAGCATTTAAACTTGAAGATAAGGGTAAGTAAAACAGTCGAATGAACAAAGCTGAAGTTACAAAGGCAGAATTCTTGGCAGCAAGGAAAGCATTCAAAGGTATATCCTGAAACTACCCCAGGCTTGCAAAATATAACGTTCGATAGCTCCGTACGTTGGCGCCCCAAAGATTGGGGTGGGTGGGGGGTGGGCTGTCGTGGGTGGGTGGGGGGGGGGGGATCAGTCAGTGAGGGAGGTAGCACAGCTTCCAAGCCGATTTCTGAGGACCCTGGTCAAAAGAGTCTGAGCTGCACGGTCATGGCGATGATCGTTTCACCACAGCCATGATCTCAGCGGGGGCTATGACAGCAGATATATGCTCACACGGGCTCGCCACAGTGGCGACGATCGTCTCCAGCTCAGTCATGATCTCTGTACTATGACAGCAGAGCTATGCTCACACGGGGAAGCCACAGTGGAAGCTATGTTCCTCGCGGCTGGGCTTGACGAGACCCAAGGGTGGTGCAGCAAGAACAAAGCTACACGTCACGCCATATTAGCTCCGGTCCGGAGCTGCTGCCGGCCCTCTTCGTGGGCCAGGGCCTCCCTGATAGCGGCCCCGGCCCCTTTCCGCCATTAATAAATCATGGGGCCAGCGAGGCCCGGTGCTCTCTCCCTGCTTTTATCAAAACGCCACAGGCACCGGGCTGGGATTAACCTTGTTTCTGTCTTTCTTTTGTTTTCTACGCAAACACTGGCAGCGCCCATGCACTCCATCATTCACAGGCCAACACACACGCCGCACATCAGCACCGACCCCTCTGGCGCGCATTTACATATTGGACCCCCCCCCCCACCCCCCCGTGACCCCTCTCTCCTGATCCCACTCTAATCAGTGGACTGCACTGGCAGTATGGTCACTTCAATACAGAAATATACAACTACTGGCTATAAGCACTGGCAGTATGGTCACTTCTATACAGAAACATACACCTACTGGCTAAGCACTGGCAGTATGGTCACTTCAGTACAGAAACATACACCTACTGGCTATGGACTGGCAGTATGGTCACTTCAGTATAGAAACATACACCTACTGGCTAAGCACTGGCAGTATGGTCACTTCAGTACAGAAACATACACCTACTGGCTATGCACTGGCAGTATGGTCACTTCAGTACAGAAAAATACACCTACTGGCTATGCACTGGCAGTATGATCACTTCAGTACAGAAACATACACCTACTGGCTATACGCACTGGCAGTATGGTCACTTCAGTACAGAAACATACAACTACTGGCTGTGCACTGGCAGTATGGTCACTTCGGTACAGAAACATACACCTACTGGCTAAGCACTGGCAGTATGGTCATTTCAATACAACATACACCTACTGGCTGTGCACTGGCAATGTGGTCACTTCAATACAGAAACATTCACTTACTATTCAAGACCGTCACTAAAACTTGCAAATTTTACTCCGCCATTTCACTACCCCATCCCCCTTTCCCACTCCACCCTGAAAAAGAACAGAAACTGAATATGCGTCAGGATATAAATGATAAGATACTGCTGGATACTATATGTGACCCGTTCTCACCAATTAAAAGTCGCAGACGGCTTACTGTGCTACAGGCAAAAGCAACCTGAGTGTTTTCATATTTTTGCGAAATTAAAGTCTATAAGCATTACACTTTGGTGTGTTTGGACTGATATGCTCTAAAAAGTTGAATAAATATGTTTAAAACGCATTTTATTAACCCCACCCGGCATCAGTTTTATGTGTGAGGGCTCATTTCAAACCGAGAGCATGAGATTAAAAGCATGAGCAAAATATATTAAAAGTTAACTGATGTTGAAATTTCAAGTCTCTTCAGGTGCCCCAATGTTTGCCATGTTCCTGTGAGACAGTTCAGGGAGTGCGATACGCGTGAATCCTAGCGAATCGCCATCAGTCATCAATCCTCTCCCTCATTTCGCATCACATCGTTGCTCTCCCTCTGTGGTTATTACTGATCTAGTCTGCTCCTTCGAGAAACCCCAGTCGATACTGGCGGCCTCTGCCACGCGACGTTTTACGACCGGCGGCCACGCCGCGAGTTTTTGGTTTGACGGTCGGTCTTGCACGCTGCCCCACTTTTCCCCACCTCGTCACCCTTCTCCACTGCCTCGTGACGGCATCCCCGCCTCGTCACGCTTCTCCACTGCCCCGTGACGGCATCCCCACCTCGTCACGCTTCTCCACTGCCTCGTGACGGCAGACGGTCTGGCTGGCGCTGCTGGCACTCCCTCCCTCACGTCACCAACATCAACGACTGCAGGGCAATGGCGATGGCAACATCCGCACCGTGTCCGTCCACAAACCGTCTTTGGGCCGGCGAGGCACATTGTGCAAACCAAACTAGCTCATAAGCAAGAACTGGTAAAGAGCGAACCAACATGGCTGCTCTAATTGAAAGGAAAAATAGTTTTCTTTTGGCAAAGTATTGATAGAACAACTAAATAAAACCTGCAGATGGGAACATCCGAGTATTTTCTATGGTTTCAGGCCAACTTGCGTCTTGGCTGCGGTTCCCCTTTAAAGACGCTGCGTTTCCCCTTTAAAGACCAAACATCCTGGGGGTGGGGGTGGGCGGGGGCTGCCCTCGGTCCTCTCCGTCGGCCCTCGGATCTCTCCGTCGACGAAAAGTCGCCCGCACCAAGTCCGAAATTCACCGTGTAACCCCGTGCAGGGACACCACAGCGTATCTCTCATTCCAGCAAAGTTTCCACTAAGCCAAGCTCCGGTGCCAGCGCTAACCATAACTGAGGACGTCACACGGACTCGGGTCGTCGTAAAATCAGCGGCAGCGGATCAGTGCCGATCTCTATGCCAGACTGGTCCCTCGCCTTGCAATAAAAGTATCTGCATCTACTACCCCGTGGGGCGAAGAGAGAGAGAGAGAGAGAGAGAGAGAGAGAGAGAGAGAGAGAGAGAGAGAGAGAGAGAGAGAGAGAGAGAGAGAGAGACAGAGACAGACAGAGAGAGAGAGAGAGAGAGAGAGAGAGAGACAGACAGACAGAGAGAGAGAGAGAGAGAGACAGAGAGAGAGAGAGATGTGGGAGGGAGGAGGTTTGGAGCGAACACCGACTTTACCAAATTGAAGTAAAAATCACTTTAGGAGCGGATCGTGCTACCCCACGCCTCATAAATACAGCGGCCTTCGATCGCTGGCTTGCCCTGACACTTTCTCCTTCCTACTCCATCCCCTCGCCCCACCTTCTCCCCCTCCCTCCCACGCCCACCGCCCCTGCCCATGGCAGTGTTGGCGAGTCGAGGGGAGGCAGCAAAACTGGAGTCTTTTGGTGAGACCCTCGTCCTGCAAGTTCAGTGCAGACAGCAACCCAAAGTGACCGCCTGAGAACTAATGCGGTCACAAACAGGCACGTTATGTCCACCCTCGCCCCTCTCGCCTTATCACCGCGCGTTGCACCTTATCTCCGCTCCTTCTCTGGCATCGACAGGCACCTGTTTTACTTCCGCTCCTTCTCTGGCACCGACAGGCACCTGTTTTACTTCCGCTCCTTCTCTGGCACCGACAGGCACCTGTTTTACTCCCGCTCCTTCTCTGGCACCGACAGGCACCTGTTTTACTCCCGCTCCTTCTCTGGCACCGACAGGCACCTGTTTTACTTCCGCTCCTTCTCTGGCACCGACAGGCACCTGTTTTACTCCCGCTCCTTCTCTGGCATCGACAGGCAGCTGATTTATCTCTGCTCCTTCTCTGGCACCGACAGGCAACTGTTTTATCTCTGCTCCTTCTCTGGCACCGACAGGCACCTGTTTTACTTCCGCTCCTTCTCTGGCACCGACAGGCACCTGTTTTACTTCCGCTCCTTCTCTGGCATCGACAGGCGATCATTGTTTTCTTTTTTGTTCTGGAAATCGGGAATATAAAACACGCATTTGACTGGCTGGAACCTGCCGGTCGTATAGATGGCGCCGATGGCCGACGTTCAGCCAGTAATGGGCAGACGGACGACGGATTGGGGGGAACACAGGCCCACTTAGCCTTCATCGCAGGGGCCGACAGATTACTGGATTGGGTGACAGGGCACCGACACAACTCGGGTTCCCCGAATTACCGACTCTGAGTAACTAACACAAATCAAGGTTACAAATACCACGGTAAATTACACTCTGAGTAACTAACACAAATCATGGTTACTAATACCACGGTAAATATTACACTCTGAGTAACTAATACATATAATGGTTACAAATACCACGGTAAATGCCAACTGTCATTCCAGACCTCTTTATTGATGGCGTGAAGGTTGAAAGAGTGACCAAGTACAAATATCTAGGAACAGTTTTCGACAACAAGCTGAATTTTAACAAAAACACTGACTTTATTCACAAGAAATGTCAGCCAAGAATATTTTCCTTTCAAAAGCTAAGATCTCTTAATGTCAGTGCTGCTGTTTTACGCACTTTCTACCGGAGTTGTTCAGTTTTAACATTTTCGTTCCTGTGCTGGTTTGGAGGCTTGAATGTGAAAAGCAAAAATATCCTGAATAAAGTGGTGAATGTGTGTGGTAAGGTTGTGTGTGAAAGACAAGAACGCTCAAGTCCCTTGTATGAACGTCGTGTGGTACGGAAGGCTAGGGTGATTGAGGATGACAACAGCCATGTCCTTGCTAAATACGATGAGCTTCTTCCATCTGGTAGACGGGCGGAGATAGCTCAGTGGTTGGAGCGCCGGACTCGTGATTGAAAGGTTGCGGGTTCGAATCCCCGCAGGAGGGCGGTAGAATTTTCTTCTACGGGGTCAGTTTTCTGTGCTGACTCTTATTTCGGTATCCGTTCCACCCCCGTGTTACCGCAGTAGCACATAAAAGATCCCGATCACTCTACCAAAAAGTCCCTCCCCTCTACCTCCACACCCCCCCTCTCTCTCAACACACATTAAAGTTTTATGTTTTTATTTTGGGCGATAAATCAGTGCCGCTATTCACAAACACCCACTTCACACTGGACCATAAATCGTGGCCTTTATGATCAAATATTCCTCTATCGATTTGAAGAAGGTCCAGCGGCGACCGACACGACGTTTTTAAACTGAACCCAACGCAGCGTCATCTGCACACCAGGCACTGAGCCATTACAACCAGCCGCGCGCACGCGTGTGTCACTGTGTGTGCACGTGCGTGCCTGTCTGTGTGCGTAGAGGTGTGTGTGTACATGCGCGCGTGCATGTGCTTGTGCGCATGTGTGTCTATGTGCATGCATGTGTATGTGCGTATTTGGGTGTGCACGTACGCACGTGTGAGTACTTGCAGGCATCAAATATGTGTGCATACGAGAGAGAGAGAGAGAGAGAGAGAGAGAGAGAGAGAGAGAGAGAGAGAGAGAGAGAGAGAGAGAGAGAGAGAGCGCTCTAATAAAGCACAAGGCGGTCGGCACGCTGTCTGTCAAGGAAACCTCGTAAAGATAGACTGCTTACCGAGGTGTCAGGGAGATGCGAATGGCCGTCAGACGGTGGGCACTGATCAGGTTACCATGGAAACCTCTTGTCCCTGGGTAAGGACGGTGGGCGGAACGACGGCCACCAGCTCGTTGTCAGAAAAAGCAGAAGCTACTATATTACAGAGAGAGAGAGAGAGAGAGAGAGAGAGAGAGAGAGAGAGAGAGAGAGAGAGAGAGAGAGAGTAGGTGTGAACGCACGGCGAATGCCATTATGCTTTTTCTTCTGTATTGCAGCCAGCTTCTCGGATCGTAAGGCTGTGCCGGGGGTTTTGCACACTCAGAAAAAGAAAAAACAACAACAATACTGTGAAAGATTGTTGTTGTTGTTGATTGCTTTTGCGTAGCGCTGTTCTCCGCTAACGAGCAGACTCACTGCGCTCTTGTGGCATGTGATTCTAAATGAGTAACTAGCTTTTTATAGCGCGTTTTTGAATATCCACTAAAGTGGTGTACGTACAGCGCTGTTTGGTTCTTACACGGCTGGTGTGACGTCAAACTGCTGCCGTTTCGGCGCGTTCTGTCTACACCACACAACCACGCACCTCACTGCTACTGATGTCCAGAGGATGCTGTCTGCCTAGCAACCTAGCTAGTGCAACCTAGCTCTCCGAGAGAATGTTCCGCGAAAGAAAGGTTTCCCTTGTCACTATCAGTTTTGAGAGGGCAGACTACGAGAACTGGACTGGGTCTGGCGATGGCCGTTTCTCTGGCAGTCTGATGTTGATTCGCAGGTGGGGTGCTTGGTATTAGTGCTCTCTTTTTGCAAGACATCCAGCACTGTGTTGTCTTGACTTGATTCCCTCAAAACAATCTCCTCGGAATCTCGGTCGGACACAATACTATAGACATCGTTAGCGAGTGTTCCTTTGGTAACACTCATGTAATCATAACTGCAGAGAATTGCATGCTTCTTTGATATTTAATGTCTATGTGCAGTCAACAGCGAAGTTCAGATTGTAAGGAAGCTTCAAAGAACGCAAGATGAGCAAAGGATGGAGGGGAGTTACATTACCATCTTGATGTCTTTATTTGCTTTGTCTGCAGTGTCTGTATTGCTCTCTGCCTCAGCGAACAAAATCAATGCAGACATCTTCAAAACGGATTTGTCAAATTATCCTTCTCGTGTGTTAGCAGCAGGTTCAAAGAACTGACCCGCAGTAAAGGTTTTGCGACTGAACATGCTGTTGACTTTGTTTTGGACAACATCACTAACACTACATACACTTCTTCCGTGTTTGTGATGGGTGTCCAAAAAACGCCACTTTATAAAATCGATATAAAATCAACGGTATGTCCAATCGTAAAACGTTTGCTGCGGATTACGTTAACCTGCTCCAAGCACGCGAGAAGTCTAGCCTGGGAGCAATCCTGAGCAACGTATCGATATTTAAGCGAGGAAGCCCTAAGTGTTCGCCCCCCCCCCCCCCCCCCCCCCCTGAAGACGTACCGTGTTACTAAGGGCAGAATGCACGTGGGAGTCATCCCGTTAGGACACATGGGGATCCAAATGTTCGAGCCTGTACCTGAACCTATCACCTTTCAATATTTTTTATATTTTTTTTATGAAGAATATATATTTTATGAAGTAAAGTATTTAATACACTGTACCATGTACAATGGTATTGGGATTCAGTTTTGTTGGGTACCGTCTCATTGTGGCCTTTATTGGAATGAAATATCAGACAAATTAGCTAATCAAGGTGCAATGAAAAACATTTCTGAGTTATCATCCAATAACATACTACTATCATCTCATGAGATTAATTCACTACTTAAGAAGGCTGTATATAAACAAATTGAGAAAAGTAAATTTGCGATACCTTCTCGTTCTAGATATTTAGCAAGAGTAATAATACTAATATACAAGTTACGTTTAAATTCAAGGAACACTAAATATTCACAGAATGTGACATGCATTTGTAAAAATATCTTTTCTGTTAAACACATACTGCTTGAATGTCCTATTACTACAGAGTTATTTCAGAAAAATGCATATGACTTAAATGCTTACTACAATGTAAGAGATATTTTCTATAAAACTGATGTTATTACTAATATTGTCAAATCGATTATTCATAGTCCTGTGGGAAAATTAGTATAAATAATAATTATATGTTTTTGTTTAATATCACCTCGATGTGAACAGACATAAAATAAAATATTGATTGACTGATTGACTATCACCTTTCCACTCCAGCTATTGGCCAGTCGCCACTTTGTTCTGCCCCCCACATGTCGAGAATCTGCGGGAATTTTTTTCAGTTCTTGCATTACAATTATGACACGATATTATCATCTTAGGTTGAAATCACACAGAGCAAACATGACTCGTATAAAAAATAAAATAAAATAAAAATAAAATAAAAAGGAGAAGAAGAAAAAAAAGAGAAAAAAAAAGATGTAGCGATGAAACTGTCACAATTAGTAGTTCCAAAATTCAGACTCGGTTTGATGACTCATATTCACTCATTTGACTTGTGTTTGAGCGTTTATTTTTGTCTTATGTATAAAGTGCGGTAGTTATTTATTAGTAGTACTCATGTACTTGTTCATAAGGAATGTCTTGTGCAAATATAACTTCGCTTTTTAGCCCCCTGGGGCAAAAAGCTCAATAAAACCTTGAAACCTTGCGATTGCACCTCACCCTTTGACCCTAAACACGATAAACATTAACTACACATCTGAAACAGAACGAGCCCCAGAGCGCTCGTGCAGAATCAACACACAAGGGAGTTAATTAGCGCTCGAAATACGCAACATAAGTACACCAAAGACCAGAGTCGCCTAACTCTCATCTGGCATGCATGTAAATACAAGGTACATAAATTCCACCTTAAGATGTACCTCTGGTGGAGTTTACGTACCTTGAGTCGCCTACGGTAACGTGTAAATACAAGGTACATAAACTCCACCAGGGGATGCCAGGTGAGAGTTACCGTAGGCGACTCAGGTTTTTGTTGTTGCAGCTGTGTTGCGTATTTCGAGCGCTAATTAAATCCCTTGTGACGTAAAATATGACGAAATGTATGTTAGTGATTCCTCCAAAGAAGCCGACTCTCGAATAGACGATCCCTTTTAAGTAATCCGAGCCGTAGACAGGTCGGTCCGTGGGCAGCCCCTGCTCTGCTCAGCCTGGAAAACAGGCTATCTGCTCAGCCTGGGAAATAGGCTATCTGCTCAGCCTGGGAAGTAGGCTATCTGCTCAGCCTGGGAAACAGGCTTTCTGCTCAGCCTGGGAAACAGGCTATCAAAGGACACGGTGTCCCAGAGAAAAGGACAAGACTTCGAGGACCCTAATGTCTTCAGACAAGAACATGACTTTTTCATTCCACGTAATTCCTTCGCCTATATGGGTTGGAGCTGGCGCCTTATCTCTGCCCACTTCCTTGTACTCATCCGTCTTCCCGTGCCGTCAAGGAGCAGAAAACAGAGTTAGATGTTCCGCCGAGAAGAAAAGAGGAAAAGCTTAGCCACCCATCGCAGTCTAAGTGAGCAATAAAATCGCCATCTTGCCCCAAAGTGAAGATAGCTGGCTATTATAGGAAAACGGCCTCCATGTATACTCTTCTTTAACGCGCCAGCCGACCGGAGGCGGAACTATCAGCTGAAATGCCTGGCTGCTACAAACACGGAACGGATTGGATGTTGCTCAGCATTTGTTTCTTCCAAGAGCTGCCTGAAGACAAAACAAACGCGATCCCGTGACACCTTCTTGTTTTTGCGTTGCTAAGGGAACCCTTAGATGGCCATCGATATACTCATCCATATATTTGCCCCCGTTTTTCCCCTCCTTCAACTCTGCGTCTTAAAATGGATTTACGACCCCACCGTCCATTATGGGCTTCCCCATGGCTCCGGTAAACGTGTTGTCCTTTTGCAAACTGGCCCGATCCCTTAAATTGCGTCTCGGTGCCATGAGAGTGAACAGAATGGTTATCTATCATTGTCGCTGAAAACAAATATCAGGTTTCTGCCGCGACGCCAGACTCTGTGCGATTCCTTTGTCGTCTACGCAACCACCTTCCCTTGGAATAATGCACAGTTGGACAGCACAAGTGATAGGAAACGGAGGAGGAAGCAGAACATGTGTCACAGTAAGGGGGGGAGGGAGTGGGGGGGGGGGGGGAGACAGATGGGGGAGGGGGGGGCGGCAGAGGGAGGGGGATTAAAATGGGAGTGGTGAAGGGGAGAGAGCGAGAGGGGAGAGTGAGAGAAGTGGAGTGGGGGAGGGGGGAGAGGGGAGGGGGGAGTGGGGAGGGAGGGGGACAGAGAGAGAGAGAGAGATGGAAGGAAAGAAATGGGAGTGGGGTGGGGGTGGGGGAGGAGAGAAACCTGTGTAGTTAGAGCTGCTAGCACCATGCACGATGACAAAACGGCCGCCATCCAATCCCATCATGACTAGTTGTGAAAAACAAACCTACACCACCTCACTTCTTTTTATCATTATTAACCGCTTTTTTTTCTTTTTTTTCTTTAGCACTATTCCCTGCTCTTGAGCAGACTAACTGCGCTCATGTCGCATACGGTTCTGAATAGCTGATTTGCCTTTTTACAGCGCATTTTGAACATCCACCGAATTGGTGTACCGACAGCACTATTTGGTTGTTAGATGGATGGTGTCACCTGAAACTGCTGCCGTTTCGGCGCACATTCTGTGCACACCATCCAATCAAACACCACTTTACAGCCTCACTTCAATCGAGGCCACATATGTAGGGTAGGGTGCATGTGGGTTTAGCTGTAACCTGCCACCTGCACCTTTGGCACAACGATCGGGATCTTTCACGTTCTAACTCTTGTTGAGTTGTTCCAGTCAAGCTGGATCCGAGTCTGCAATATCTGCACCGAAGCCCGCCTGTTTTAATAGACGGGCTTTGATCTGCATATTTCAATGGAATGCTATTTCTTGCATTAAGTCAGTGATTGATTGGTTCACGATAACTAACGCCCAGTCAAGGTACAACTGACCTATTGCTTTTAGCCACATAGCTCCGCTCAAGTAGTCAAACGGGGTAAGTGACCTCTTGCCCCCCTTGCTCACATAAATCCATACCACAGATGTAGACCACTAAAAAAAAAAAAAAAAAAAAAAAAAAAAACAACAAAAAAACACGTTACTACATGCAAAACTGAACTTTATCGAAACTCCTTCATTCCATCTGCCACAGCTGAGTGGAATTCCCTCCCCGTTAGCGTGCAACAAAGTACATCCTTAAGTGTTTGTAAACGATCATTGTCCTTGTCCGACAGTAAAGTTCCAGTTTATTACTACTTTGAAGAAAGAAATGCACAAGTCATTCACTGTATCCTTCGCCTAGAAATGAGTAACCGTAACAATGATCTAGTTAACCGCCATTTAAGCGTCACCCAAAATGTTCTTGTGATTATTCTAAAGAAACGGCCGAGCATGACCTCCTTCATTGTCCTAACTATGCTAACATGCGCGCAAGGACAATACTTACCCTCCCTAGCGGCCAAACCGATATTAGAACACTACTGTACGGTAACTTAGACCTGCGACTTCCAGAAAATAAACACATATTCCTACCTGTCCATGAATTCATTAAGCTATCCAAACGACTCTAAACGTAGTAACTAGGAGAAAGACGTGCCGATTCTGAACCTATTGTTTTGAATATATAAATGACTGACTACCCACACATCCTTGTGAACTTTGTTAACAATTAATGCTACTGTAGAAAAATTGCTTCAAACCATCTTTCCCTCTACTCACCCCACCGCCCTCCCCCCGTCTCCGCACTCCAGTTCTCTCTCGTAAGTATTTATTTAGTCCACCAGCCAATCTATCCGACAGTGTTATGGTTTTTTTAAACTATAATTTGTTTTGACTCTTTCCTAGTGACTGTTCGTTTTTTCCCTTCGGGTTCTTTCTTCGTTTCCTCGTGGTTTTTGTTGTTGTTGCTGTTGCTGCTGCTGCTGTTGTTTTTGTTACATCTCATTTATTATTTACTGTTAGCTAGGCGAAATTGTTCGCCCGCCGTACATTTGTACGTTTTTTTAAGACTGTATGAGCTCATCGCCCATAAGCTCTAAAAGCTTGTTGATGAGCACACAAGAATTCACTGTATCTTTAGTTTGTCTGGAATACATTTTTGTTTAAAACAACAACAACAAAACCCGGGGTAAATAACACAACGTTTTAAACTGCACAGACCCAAGGCGGTGTGATCACCGTTTTTGAAGGGCACGTGCTTTGATTACATTAGAGTGTTACTTGGCCAACCCGCGGGCTTGTCTAAGGACAAGTGTCTGTACGCAGGCACTGACTGGCTGAAGCTGATCTGTAAGTCAAAGGGTGGCGAGAGGTAAAATGAAGACACAGAATGCACAACAACTTCTGAAGTTCTCTGTGTGCAAGATGGTTTCACAAGGCGAGTATAACAATGTGTTTTCTGGCAGAATTTTCTTTTCAATATTTTTTTAATGTGGCGTGTACAGCAAAGCGGCAATAATCTCCAGCGAATCTATTACCTTCGTTCCCGCTCTACACCTTTCTCTGCCAGACTAGGCTCTTCGATTTCTCTCTCTCTCCCCCCCCCCCCCACCACCTCTCATGAACATTCCACAAATTGGATTCCTGCAAGGAAGCCATCGTCGGCAGCCTTGTTATCTATTCATTGAATATGACACTGCCAGGTCCAGTGTTCTTCAGAATTTCTCTCACCGCCAGGCGGCTCCCACAGAAAGGGTCCTGCCGCTCCCGCAATCTAATACTGCTGCCCTAATTTGATGATTATGAGTGCACCCGATGCGAAGAGCCCATGTCCGATTTGCTTATCCCCCTTGCATTATGATCTCTATTGGCGGATCTTGTCACGTTCAGCTCTCGGTGCCGAGGAGATCTGACGACAGTAGCGGGGTAATTTGGTTGTTAATTATACCGCGAGTTCACTTCCGGTCACCAGAGGGGGCAGCGATGCCTACGCCTGGGTACACCGAATGCGTCGCAACGAGTTTATCTGTAAATTATGCACTTGCTAGGAACAAGATGAAGGTCGCCAGCCACGGTGACCACGCAAACAGCGTTAGTGGTCGGCAGAGTTTGTACTGTATGACTTTGTGGGTATGCGTGTGCGTGTGAGAGAGAGAGGGGGGGAGATAAAAAGAGGTAAGGAGAGAGAGAGAGAGAGAGAGAGAGAGAGAGAGAGAGAGAGAGAGAGAGAGAGAGAGAGAGAGAGAGAGAGAGAGAGAGGGGCATCATCTTTCCTTTTGTTATGGCAGGAAAACCATTTCCGTTTGGCGTTGTGGCAATCTGCCCATGACCGTCATTTCGCTTGGCGATTCCTGCTGAGGCATCGTCACTTTTCTCTCATGGCCGCTCTTCACATACTCCCCCCCCCTCCCCCCCCCCCCCCCCACACACACACCGCTCCTCACATACCCCCCTCCGCCCTCCCCACCCACGGCCTGCTGAGATGGACTAGACTTTGTATCCGGACAACCTTCTTCATTAAAGCCGTCGGCATCATTCTGTCTTATTCACTGGCAATGAACACAGCCTGGAAAAAGACTACCTCCACAAATCACCACCGTCTTTCGCTTATTACCTGACGAATGGTCCCGCTGGTCATTTACTCTGAATTATGCATGTGTGAGCTACCTTTTTTTTCAGACTGGGGAGGGGAGGGGACGGTATATATGACTGATAATATGTCTAGGGGTGGGGGTGAGCCGGTTTGGCCTAGCGGTAAGGCGTCAGGCTGGTAAGCAGAGGGACCTCGGTTCGAATCCACTTCGGTTCTCCTTTCCCTTCAAAAAGTGTGGTCTGTGGACATTGTCTTGTGACTTTGTCCCTCACAATTAATGAAACTCATCACTGCCCATCTTAACACAGGAGTCATTCTGGTGGTAACAGTGTAGCGATAGGTATATAATTTCCCTCTCCCTCCACCTCCGCACCCCCTCCCCCCCCTTCTCCCCGTCCCTAATAAGCCGTACGGTTTCTGTGGACGTGTTTACTTACTAGGGGTGGGTGGAGTGAAAGTACGCGAGAGTTATTATATGAAGTCTTCTGAGTAATATCGTGCGAGTACACGACATTTAGGGTGTATAAATGTGTTAATTACTATCTCTGCGTATATGTCAAATCCTGCGTGTAAGAGATATAGATCAGGTGAAATTATGTGTATGAATACATATGCAAATGTGTTTCTGTTTGCGACTGCATATAAAATTATAAGCGTATCATGATTTTTTTGATTTTTTTTAATTGAGTTTTGTTACGGTTTTGGTGTAACTGGCTGTATGCTGGTATCTTGATATTTGTATGATTAGTCTAATATCACTTAGGCGAGGAGACTTTCAATAAAAAGGAAGAGGACGCAGAACCACCACCAGTCTGCAAACAACGAACACCCTGGAAAAATACTACCTCTGCATGGAACTCCGGCGTCTTCTGTCTGCATCATCACTGCTACTTATTGTCCATTCAAAACTCTTCACTGCCGACAACACACACCTTTGACATTTTGAAACCCGCACTTTCACGTCTACCATCCTCCTACCTTTTGTGTTGTACAAATCGCGACTCTTTCAAGCTCGACCGAATCAATAGTGTTCAACGTTAACAGTGTGATCGCTTGGCTCTGAAGTGCGAAACCGTTTAGAGACGGTACTGCAAAATGTTGTTTCGCACGAATTTTCGGTTTCATTTTCAAATTTCAAACGTCGTGGGCTTCATTTAAATTCTAGACATTTGCAACACCTTTTTCTCGAACACCTTGTTCCGGTTTCCTTCCATGATTTTGCAGCGGAGCGTCTACATTATAACATTAACATATGCAGAGACAAAAAGGTGATTTACACTAGACATTGGATAGAATGTAGTATTGTCTCCGTTGGTCATTTACTGGGACCAAATGAGTATCTTTCTTATGAAGATTATAAAGCAAAGTACCATGATGCCATTGTAAATTTCATGCTATATTTTTACGCTCGGTTAGACATTACCAAGCTAAACCTGGACTTGAATTTGAAGAAATCGAAGAAAACTGTAATATTAATGAAGCCTATGTACGGAAATGCTTGTCAGGAGGTAGTGCCAAGTACATTTACATGCATTTTGTCAAAAACAATGACGTTCCTCCGAAATGCATAAAAAAAGGTCACATAAACTTAACATTTACATTGACACTGGCACAATATTCAGTCATATTAGAACCACACAGGACACACATCTGAGATTGTTTCAGTACAGATATTTTTTATGAAAGTTAGCAATATGTACATTCTGTGAAGCGGACAATGGAACTTTAGAACATTTGTTCTAGGACTGTGCTAAAATTCAAGTGTTCTGGTCTGATTCTGTAGACTGGCTTTACACAAATCTTCCCAACCGTAGAAAGCTCAGGCTGTCGAAGGAACTTGTTATTTTTGGTTACAATTCTGAAGTAAATACTGAAATATTTTTGGATCTGTTTATTCTTCCTGCATAAAGTACCATATATTCCATGCCAAAACAAATAATGGTAATCTATTGATTCAAGTTTTCGCAAGAACTGTTAAATAAAGATTTGTAGTCGAAAAATACAATGCTGTTATAAAGGACAATATAGGGATTGGGCATTGTACACCTTTTTACCTAGACGCATCCTTGCGATCTGTCGATTTTTGAGCTAATGTGGTTATTGTCAACTCGACCCCTTACCTCTCTCTTCTCGTTTGTTCTAACCTTTTGTTTATGCCCGTATGCAAAAAACGTTTCTATTCTATAATAGCCATGTGCACCGGTCATTATCCAGTACCCTCGGGTACGGTGGATATGACGGGGATAGAACCATGCAAAGAGGTTGAATCAGTGAGCGAATGTATTGTTATTGGACGGATGCATGCTGTATGAATAAAAGCCCCACAGTGATGTGTCTGAAAAACGACAAAAGTTGTTAGTCTGCCGCACAACACATGGTAAAGTTCCTCTGACAGCTGTCTCCTTCAGAAAACCGGGAACAAATTAAGTTCTGACACTTTTCTCAACATCCTCTTTCCAAATCTCTTCCACTGAATTAAGCAAAACGCCACACTTTCATCATTTCACGGAAACACGCGAGACTAAGGTCAGCGCCGCACAAGTTCTGAGACTTATTTCGCACATGAAGCCGCCAGACAGCTGTTCTTTGATCCGTCTGTTCCAATACGCAGAAGCAAACTTAGTGACTTATGGACCCAAACTCCAAGCACTGGTTTACGACATCCTTCCTTCACTGCCAGTGTTGATTACAGCATAGGTCTCGAAAAACTGTCACTTAACGAACAGTTTTTCGAAGATGCTCAAACGGCAGCAAGTTTGTAACAGACAACTCAAATTACATAAGACGTTTGTTTTATAAGACCCTGTTGCTTACGACAGCTCAAATAAAACCAAAATCGTTTGAATCGAGACGGAACTTTTTCTTTTACCCGGGGTGGATGCGTCTCATGTTTACGCTGGTGCTTGGGCGCTAAGCTGCTTCCATAGTCATATTAGTACTCAAACCTTTCGGAGGGCGCTGACCGCGTCGGTGGACAGCTGAGAGGAGATAAAGAGTGGCGTAACCAGACTGAGTTTGGAGGAAGGTGCCAGGAAGCGATGCTCGAAGTGTGTCATGGACCTCCACACCCGTCCCTCCCACACCCCAACCCATACTTTAAAATCTCAAAACCAGCTGTTCTTTCACCTTTCAGCTTCAGTATTCTGGTCCAACACCTCTCGACCCTGAGTCCAGTGCCTCGGCCATATCAGCTTCTTTCTCTGTGTGCAGGACGAGTTCAGCGCCAGTGCGCCAGGACACAGGAATCCGCCCGCCCTACGTAAAGATGGCTGCGATACTGATCTAATTATAACATCGGGAGCTTTTCTTTGATCACAAGGGATCAATGGAACACTGTCATAATAACGATGGTTTCCTTGTCTGGCTTCTGACCGCATTGCTCCTTGAAAACGGCCGCTTCTTCTCTTTCAAACTTCGAGCGCCCTCTGCCGTGAAAACAGTCGCTTCCCCGAGCACACTGTGCCGTGCCTCCCAATCTGTTGCATTTTGCCATGCCAACTGTCGTTCGACTGATCGCACTGTACCGTGCATATGACCGCTTACCTGACCGCATTGAGCCGTGCAAATGGTCGCTCTGCGGAACGCACCGTGCCGTGCAAATGGTCGCTCTGCGGAACGCACTGTGCCGTGCAAATGGTCGCTCTGCGGAACGCACTGTGCCGTGCAAAAGGTCGCTCTGCGGAACGCACTGTGCCGTGCAAATGGTCGCTCTGCGGAACGCATTGTGTCGCGCAGATAGTCGCTCTGCGGACCGTAGTGTGCCGTGCAAATGGTCGCTTTCAGGACCGCAGTGTGCCGTGCAAATGGTCGCTTTCAGGACCGCAGTGTGCCGTGCAAATGGTCGCTTTCAGGACCGCAGTGTGCCGTGCAAATGGTCGCTTTCAGGACCGCAGTGTGCCGTGCAAATGGTCGCTATCCGGACCGCAGTGTGCCGTGCAAATGGTCGCTATCCGGACCACAGTGTGCCGTGCAAATGGTCGCTTTCAGGACCGCAGTGTGCCGTGCAAATGGTCTTTTCGGACCGCACTGTGCCGTGCAAATGATCGCTTTTCGGTAGCGTTTTTGCGCGCATATGTACGCATGTATTCCCCCCCCCCCCCCTCTACTGTCTTATACATGCGTACAGTATCCATCGGAGAGACTCTGATGTGTAGTTAGACCAGCAGATTTTTGTAAGCGCTCAGGGCGTTCTGAAGTTAGTTGGTAATAGGATGCAAACGTCCTGTCAGTCACGCTGGGTCCCATCAGAAGAAAGGAAGAAAGAAAGCGCCAAAAAACCCTTCCTGTTCTGACTGCACACCTGTCAAAGAGACTGGTTGCTGTTTGTTTTCTCTAAAAGCCTGCAACTTTAATGCCGAGAAGAGAAACGGCGAAGGTTTGAATTTGGGCTTATAAAAGCGAGACAGTCTCTCGGACTTTTGTGAGCCGATTTAGCCCAGCGGTAAGGCGTTAAGCTGGTAAGCAGAAGGACCTTGGTTCGAATCCGTTTTCTCTTCGAAAGTGTCTGTGGACCATGTCATGTGACTTTGTCCCTGACAATTAATGAAATATTAAAATGGCTCTCATCACTGCCCATCTTAATGCAGGAGTTATTCTGGAGGTGACAGTGTAGCGACAGGTATAATCTCTCTCCCGCCACCTTTATACCCCCTTCCCCCCCTTCTCCCCGTCCCTAATAAGCCTTATGGTTTCTGTGGACGTTAAGTGCCATGTTTACTTATGTGATGTAGCCTCCCAACAGCGACGTTGCCGGAGGTGGGAGCAGGGCGGTGGGGCAGCTGAGATGACGGGGACCAGACAGGCCGCTGATCCTCGGGCTCAGGCCGTGTGAGCACGAAGACCCGCCTCCTAACCCAAAGCCGCCATAAATATATTCCTCTTACGGCACGCCTCATTGCCAGTACCGACAATGAACACGCACAGAAATCAATGTCTCCGCAACAGACAGACATAGATATATCGCTGGCTGGTTGTGTGTGTGTGTGTGTGTGTGTGTGTGTGTGTGAGAGAGAGAGAGAGAGAGAGAGAGAGAGAGAGAGAGAGGGGGGGGGGGGGAAAGAGATTAGTTGTGCATTTTTATTCCATAATTATAACATACTTCATGCAATGGAAAATCCGAGTCTGTTCGGTGTATTGGAGATCATAAAGTAAATCTTTGTAATCACCCCCCCCCCCCCCACCCCCCCGCCTTCTCTTTTTGTTTCCTTTCCTTAACAAATGCAATACCTCATTAATTCAGCCCTCTCTGTTTCCTTTCTTTTCCTTCACAAATGCAGCACATCATTTCAGACGTCTTTCTGTTTCCTTTCTTTTCCTTCACAAATGCAGCACATCATTTCAGACGTCTGTTTCCTTTCTTTTCCTTCACAAATGCAGCACATCATTTCAGACGTCTTTCTGTTTCCTTTCTTTTCCTTCACAAATGCAGCACCTCATTTCAGACGTCTTTCTGTTTCCTTTACAAATGCAGCACCTCATTTCAGCCCTCGTTTCACAAAGTGTTTACATATGCAAAGTAGCGAATCTGAAAATCTGAGAAACATAATAATGTCCATCATTTCAAACGTAGTTCTTTTTAATATGCAAGTCACAATTATTAGGTTTCATAAACCTGTGACATTAAAGTTGATTTTGATTCTGATTCATATCTGGCAAAGTTGTTTTTAAACCGGAAAAATTCAGTGTGACATATCCGCATTTTCAGAAAACGAATTTTAAAAGACGTTTTTAGTGGCCAAAGTAATACATATGAATAATGTGCAACCCCCCCTCCCTCTCCCAGGGCCCCTTCTCTCTCTCTCCCGCTCTTACTCATTGTGGACCTGAGGGGATCCACGCTGTGCGCTTGACCGGGACGTTTAAATCCAAGCGCGCGCTCTCTCTCTCCATCTCTCTCTTTCTCTCTCCATCTCTTTTTCTTCTTCTCCACATTTTTAAGCACAACGCTTCTTCCCGCTCAGTACTCCTGCACACTCCTGCTCCGCCTTGATGATGACTGTGGGTTAAAATCCAACGATCCAGTATGAAAAGAAGTCCCCAGAAACAAACACATACAAACATTCAAAATTCTGATGTACCCGGCAACACGGGTAGGAGGCTGCTGGCCCCAAATCACCGCTCCTGACTGCTAGCCCCCCCCCCCCCCCCCAATCCCCTTTGACAACTCAGACAGAACTCAATTTAACTAATGGAGGAACTGAATGCGATTAAGTTGAACTATTGTACCATGCTACGATGGCGAAGAAAGAATACATGAAAGCGCCGAAAAAGTGAAAGAAAGAATGCTCACGAAAAAAAGGCTGAGAGAGAGAGAGAGAGAGAGAGAGAGAGAGAGAGAGAGAGAGAGAGAGAGAGAGAGAGAGAGAGAGAGAGAGAGAGATTTGGTGTAAAAAGAGCCACTCAACCCCAAAGGCAAGTTTTCATCAAGTAAAAACAAAACAATTAAACAACTAGACACAGAGTTCGCCATCGTCAATTTCTAATCGTTCTCTACACATATTTACAACCCACCCACCCTGCTGGGCAGCAGCCAGCAAATCAGACTGCTCTTCTCCGTTGTACGAAGGGGAGGGAACGAGGTTTATGACACAGGCTGTCCCTCGCGGTTCCAACTCCACATACACACACACACACACACAAGACCACACCAGAACTCACACCCACCCATCCATACACCCATACTAGCCCACACACATACACCAGATCCCCCCCCCCCCCCCGACGACACACACAAACATCAGCGCCCCCCCTCCCCCCTCCACACACACACACGGCGTCGCTCTGGCTACACTTACGGTGGCCGGTAAGGTGGTTATCCATAGTCCGAGATAGGAAGGTCTTTGGGCTCGCACATGGTCGCGTACCGCAGCCAAAGCTAGGTTGCAGAAGGGTACCCAGCGGACACCCCTGTCACCACAATGCTGCAGGGGAATAGAGCACACGAGCTGACCGGATCAGCACGTGCAGCCAATTATCAAGATTTCACAGGGTGGGGGCCGTTGACGCGGGCCTGGTACTTGAACACCACGTTTTTGACGGACACTTGCTGACAGGTTTCCTGGTCTACATCTCGGGGTTTTTGTGCGCGAGACCTAACCAGCACTGCGACGGTAGAGAGAGAACTCTTACATCGCACGACGCTAAACGATGCGAGTTACGATGTGACCTCAGCCGCGCGTGCAACACGTGAGAGACGACACCTCTCAGCTTGCTTTCGATGCGTCTTTTCACGACGCCTGTGGACTTGCGGGGAAGTGGGAGGCCTGCAGTGGACATCTGACGAAACGGCGCGCAGTGCCGGTAGCCAGTCAGTCAGCTCCGCGCGCCACCAACGGGAAGGTTTCTGAAGCTACAGCAGCGCACCGGTGAAAAAGGCGGTGTCAACACAAGGCTGTGCAGGTTGTCAACACAAAGATGCAGCTTGTCAACACAAGGCTGTCAACACAAGGATGCACAACTTGTAAACACAAGGCTGTCAACACAAGGATGCAGCCTGTCAACACAAGGGTGCACAGCTTGTCAACCCAAGGATGCAGCTTGTCAACACAAAGAAGCAGCTTGTCAACACAAAGATGCACAGGTTGTCAACACAAGGCTGCACAGGATGTCAGCACAGGATGCTGGCTGTCAACATAAGGCCTCGGGTGTGACGGCCATCTCAAAGTTTCCGATGCTGTGTGCGACCTCGCAGCGGCCACCTCCGTCCACTAGCAGCACCTCTGCCAAAATCTTCCCACGAGGCACTGGCACTCACAGCCAGTTGATGTCACCACTGTCACCAGGTAGGAAGCGTCCAGTGAGGGTCACGTGGAGACAGTCACCACTGTCACCAGGGAGGGAGTGTCCAGTGAGGGCCGCGGGGAGACAGTCACCACTGTCACCAGGTAGGGATTGTCCAGTGAAGGACGCGGGAGACTGTCACCACTGTCACCAGGGAAGGAATGTCCAGTGAGGGACGCGGGGAGACAGTCACCACTGTCACCAGAGAAGGAATGTCCAGTGAGGGCCGCGGGGAGACTGTCACCACTGTCACCAGGGAGGGAATGTCCAGTGGGGGCCGCGGGGAGACTGTCACCACTGGAGGCGAGGAGAGCGGAGCGAAGGCTGTGAACAGACAATAGCACAACGCTTTTCTCCGCTCAAATACTCCTGCACACGACCGCAACACAGAAAGCACATACTCCGCGTTTTTGGAAGCGACAGCGCCTAGTTCAAATGGACAACGTCCACGACATCTCGTAAGTTGACGGCAGGGCCAGACAGCTGTTTTGGACTTGCCTTGAAATGCCACAGGTCACCCACACGCTCACACAAACAACCACAAGTATTCAGTTATCGGTTCCAAATCCGTTCACAGAGAACGCGTGCATCCCACACGGATCATTTCTGCACGCTGTTTAAAAAAGAAGTTTTATCTGGCATCTAACTCACACCGAAACCAAAGCTAGTGGAGGTATCTACAGGAACGGCTGGAGGCGGCGAAGAGCCTGGCTGTTTCGTGGCGACCGGAGCCTTTGCCTGAGGAACTCCCTTTAGGGCGGCGGGGTGCTGCAGGGCGGCCGCTGGCTGGCAGGTTAGGAAGCGCGTGCAGGCTGAGCGCGGTGCATAGCGGGTAGCGCGAGGAAGGGGACTGGGTCCCCCACAGCCACACGACGAGCGGGGTGGTCGTCAGGGCGGGGGAAGGACCGGACCGAGTCCAGACTGCACGACCTCTTCGCCGCTCTCAAAGCTGCTCCCCGCTCTCTCTTTGCTTGTCTTCTGGCGCTGGTCCTCCACTCACCACCTCCTCCTCCTCCTACCCCCTCCAGGCTGGGTTATCGACGGTGAGAGGTGGTGCACGTGCGGGCGAGAGGCGCGCGCCGTCAGGAGGGGTGATCGATCTGTAGGTCGGACCAATGAGGAGACAGCCAGCGGCGGTGCGCGGTATGGAAGGGGGTACCTGGTTGTGGAGCTCAATGGTACTGAATGAGGTGTTGTGGCAGGGAAGTCCAGGTCGTGGTTTTCATACTCCACACACTCTCTCTCTCACATACCACACCACACACTCTCTCTCACACACCACACCACACACACACACACACTCTCTCTCTTTCACACACCACACACACTCACACACCACACACACACACACACACACACACACACACACACACACACACACAACGTGGGAGCGCGTCTCGCGCATACAGACTCTAATATTTCCACTCTACAGTTTTCACTTCCGCTAATCATGTGACCTAGGTATTTGTTATTGTGACCTTGGTATCTGTTATTGTGACCTAGATATGTGATACTGAGCGCCTGGCAGTAACCCGCAAATGACAACACACAAGAGCGAACCGGAATTATTGCGAGTCAAAAGTTAAAAAAAGAAAATTGTTCATCGTTTATGACATGACAGTAGTTTGAAAAGGAAAAGGAAGCTGACTGAACAGGGAAGGGCAGGTATCAGACACAAGACAGAATCGCTGGCACTAAAGAAGCACGTGGAGCTACAGTCTGACCTACTTCAGCGTTGAATGAGGGAACACTAACTGAGCTGCAGTCTGACCTACTTCAGCGATGAATGAGGGAACATTAACTGACCCACGTGGTGCTACTGTCTGACCTACTTCAGCACTGAATGAGAGAACATTAACTGAAGCACGTGGAGCTACAGCCTTCAACACTGAAGAATGAGGAAACACTGACAGCCAGTTCTCCATTCCCTGGAGAGGACTTTCATTTCTGCCTCCATAGTGCTCCACTGCGCCAGCTATACACGTGACAAGAAATTAACTGATGTACTCGTATCTACCTCCTTATTTGAGAGAGAGAGAGAGAGAGAGAGAGAGAGAGAGAGAGAGAGAGAGAGAGAGAGACGCACGCACGCACGCACGCACGGTTCTTTTGTGCCCAGATCAATAGCCATTAAGTTTTGATCAAGTAGTGGAGAGACGAAATTTCATTTGCTGGAGAGGCAGGCCGACACGATGGCGTGGCGATAGGGTGTCGGGCGGGGATGCCGGCAGAGCACGGTGTGTATATGTAGACTGCAATTCAGGTCGTCAGCAGCGCGCTACGCCATCGCTCGCCAGTGCCCCCGTGTGCTGCCGCAGTAGGTGACAGGCAGGTGCTCCCGCGTCTTCTTCCCTCTGGCCGGCACAACACGACCATTTTGCTTTACGTCCACAGAAGCGAGATGGCTTATTAGGGACGGGTTCAGGGGGCGAAGGGGACGAAAGAGTGAAAGCTCGGCCGCGGATACCGTCCGAAAAAGACCGGAGAGACCGTGGACCGCCGCCAGAACAAAAGAAGTGTTAAGGCGGTGTCCCCTCGCCATTGCCCAGCGACTTGTGCACTGTGCAATTGCTGTTTCAACTGCTGTGCTTAGGCAGAGTCACAAAGACAATGTCCATTGCACTGCTGTTGACGAACAACTGGAAGCGAAAGAAGTTCAACTTTCGCAGCCCAGCTCCACCTCCCTACTCATAATCTCTTGTCGGCTAACTTGAAGGTCCAGCTCCATCTCCCTCCTCGAAGATCTCTTGATCTTTTGATCTCGCCTGGAACCTTGACAGCACGACCAAACTCTGACCTCATTTACAGTCACTGCAATGCCCCTGAGCGACCGACTTCCACTGCACTGCCGCTGAACGACT
>OY757556.1:7226813-7259133 GCA_963584105.1 Alviniconcha strummeri
AGGACACCAACCACAAGCTACGGCCACACTCTGGCACCGTCACAGGTCACCAGGGTGACAGCACCAACACAAGCTACGGCCACACTCTGCACCGTCACAGGTCACCAGGGTGACAGACACCAACCACAAGCTACGGCCACACTCTGGCACCGTCACAGGTCACCAGGGTGACAGCACCAACCACAAGCTACGGCCACATTCTGGCACCAACACAGGTCACCAGGATGACAGACACAACTACGGCCACACTCTGGCACCGTCACAGGTCACCAGGGTGACAGCACCAACCACAAGCTACGGCACATTCTGGCACCAAGACAGGTCACCAGGGTGACAGACACAAACTACGGCCACACTCTGGCACCGTCACAGGTCACCTGACAGCACCAACCACAAGCTACGGCCACATTGTGGCACCAACACAGGTCACCAGGGTGACAGACACAAACTACGGCCACACTCTGGCACCCAACACAGGACACCAGGGTAACAGACAACCAACTACGGCCACATTCTGGCACCAACACTGGTCACCAGGGTGATAGACACCAACCACAAGCTTCGGCCACACTCTGGCATCAACACAGGTCACCAGGGTGACAGACACCAACCACAAGCTACGGCACACGCTGGCCTCCAACACACGTCACCAGGGTGACAGACACACAACCACAAGCTACGGCCACACTCTGGCACCAACACAGGTCACCAGGGTAACAGACACCAACCACAAGCTACGGTCACACTCTGGCACCAACACAGGCCACCAGGGTGACAGACACCAAGCACAAGCTACGACTACACTCTGGCACCGTCACGGGTCAGGAACACACTTCCGAAATAAAACCGATTCTCTGTCAGCCTCATCCTTTAGATCAGCACCCAATACTGACCTTTTTCCAACATGTCACTGACTGGAGTGTGTGTGTGTGGTGAGCAGGTCATATATACTTGACTGAATGCGTCCTTAACACTTGCACCGTGGTTGTAAATGTCGTCAGTCGTAAAGCACTACGAACTCTGGTGAGGGAGGGCGGTGAGAGGGGAGAATTCCAACGGGTCCGGTGGCTGGCCGCACCGACCCCTGCACCGCTAATGGCATTGCCGTCCAATTAATCTGCCGCTGACCGGCCGAGTGGACCGACCGGACCACCGAGACCGGACCGAGACCGGACCGGGATCGATGCCAGCAGGCGGATGGCGACAAAAGTGTGCTAACACCAGTTACCGCCCCTGCCCCACAATCCTGGCGGTCCCAGACTGTGGGCAAACCGCGACCCCTGGCGGGAAATTAATTTCTCGCTCAAACATCCCTGCACTCTCGGTCAGCCCGGTCTTGTCCAAGTCAGCGAGGCGCCGCCTACAGGAGAAAAGCGCGCCTTCTGTGTCTGCAGGGGGCAGGGTGTTGACCGGGCGGGCAGGGGGGCAGGGTGTGGACCGGGCGGGCAGGGTGTGGACCGGACGGGCAGGGGGGGCAGGGTGTGGACCGGACGGGCAGGGGGGGGGGGGGGGGAGGGCAGGGGGGCCGATAGGCTGCAAATGCATAGCGATGGACAACGTTGGCTTTCTGGCTGCCCCATGATAGCATGATACAGCAAGTACGTAGTCACGTCTTCAGCACGGCTGACCCCTATAAGACGAAGACGAAATATGTTGCAAATGCTCAAACAGCAACAACGACGACGATTTCACTCGCCAGAGACACTCTCGCAGGAACTGGCGGCATTCACTCTTTCCTCCCTGGTCATGAAAACGGTCAAAGAGTTTTGTCTAGGCCTTACGTCAAGCCTCTCGCTTGGCACGCACCTTAACGGCGAGTGGGCCAAAGTTTGCGCTGGGAGAGGGACGACATCAGGGGCTTCACAAACATCAACAAACTGGGAGCGGAATCTGAGTCCCAAATCTCGGCAACTCATGCGCACACAGTCTCGGCCGGCGGGGCGGAAGTGGCGTGACCAAGACAGGAGTGAATGATAATTTGATCGTCAAAACACGCGGACACTAGGGAGAGAATGCGAGAGGAACTGAAACGAGGCAGGCGAAGATATGGAAGAAGACACCGCTTGGTTAGTCGTGCTTCCTCAGCAGAAACGAGAGTGAGTGGATCAGCAAACCAATCAATTATTTATACATAAACGGAAGAAAGTTATTTTACCAAGAACTGACGGGGATATAGACAAGAACTGATGGGAATAGAGACACAAAGGGACTGACAGGGGCACGGACTGACGGGGCTATAGACAAGGACTGACGGGGCTATAGACAAGAACTGACGGGCTATAGACAAGAACTGACGGACTATAGACAAGAACTAACGGGCTATAGACAAGCACATTAGAGCTTGGTTGCTTCCCGCAAGGAGAGAAGACAGACAGTGGCCAAATGCGTTCCACCCAGGCAGTATGGGTTGGTGTCATGCTTGGAGAGTCCATCCAGGCAGTATGGGTTGGCATTATGATTACAGAGTCCATCCAGGCAGTATAGTTTGGCATCGTGCTTACGGAGTCCATCCAGGCAGTATGGGCTGTGACCATGCTTACAGAATCCATTCTGGCAGTATGGGTTGACATCGTGCTGACGGAGTCCATCAGGCAGTATGGGTTGGCATCACGCTTACAGAGTCCAATCCAAGCAGTATGGTTGGCATCACGCTTACAGAGTCCATCCAAGCAGTATGGGTTGCATCACGCTTACAGAGTCCATCAGGCAGTGTGGGTTGGCATCACGCTTACAGTATATCAAGGTCTCGTAGACCTACAGTATCCGCTATCATCACCCAGTCACAAACACCGTTTCTAAAGTCACGGCAAGCGCTCCTGACATACAATGCAGACGCAGATGATATATTTGATACACCAGCCCTGTCACCTTGACACTGATGTAGCAAGAATCATTTCGCAATACACTCTTGCTCATGATGATGCGTCACCATACTATGTTGGCTTACAAAAAGTAAATAGTTCAGAAGATATCGTCCGGACAAATATTCAGTGCAGTTTTAAACTTTCGCTGTGACATTTACCTTGAAACACATCAAAAACATGAGCCCTGTGACCCTGACCTTGAAGATAACAACCCAATTTATTTTGGCGTGACACTGCGGCTTATGACAATGAACCACCAAACCAAGTTTGGTTACAAAAGGTTCAGCAGTTCAGAAAGTTTGCAAACAAACGGTAACGGAAACTGTGAACGTTCGCTGAGACACAACAATCTAATGTTTTCAATGGACTTTATGGCTTATGACGATCTAGCATCAAACTAAACTTGGTTGCAAAAGAATAATTAGTTCCGAAGCTATAGTAGAAACAGTTATACTTTGATTAAATAAGCCCTCGCCCTCGCTATGACCTTTACTATAGCACTCCCCCTTTTTGTTTGCAGGACTCTCCGGCTTATAATGTACCGCCATACAAGTTTGGTTACAGAAAGTTGAGTGGTTTAGAACATATCTTCTGGATACACGGACAGACATATGGACGGACATGGTAATCAGTAACCCCTCCATCCCCTCCGGCCGACCCGCCCTGATGGATCCTATGCGGCTGACTGGTGTGTTCAAAACCACTTAATTACTTCCACTTAGCCGACATTGGCGGTTTGGTGGTGTGTTCAAAACCACTTAGTTACTTCCACACTAGGAGGCTGACTGGTGTGTTCAAAAACTACTAAGTTACTTCCAGACACAGCGGCTGGCTGGTGTGTTTCAAAACCACTTAGTTTACTTCCAGACATAGGCGGCTGGCTGGTGTGTTCAAAACCACTTAGTTTATCTACTTACAGACCTAGCAATACACGCTGAAAACAGCAGTTATGAGAAGACTAGTTCCTTTAACATGAGTGGGCTAGCCAAGACCCAGGACATGCCTCCAGGTTGGGTTCAGCCGAGACTTCTCCGCCTCCTCAAAGAACTAGACCTTAAATTCACTTTACCGAATTAAAGTCTGAAGTTACAAAAACAGAATCGATAGAAGAGAATCGATAGAAGCTGTTGATTTATGGATCTCCGGAGCTGAAGTCATTGGCAGAGAGAGTGAACCGACCAGTACTCTCACATCCTTGGGACTGTCGCCCGTAATGCGGCCACGTCGTGTCTGTGTGGACAGAAGGTGAGGTTTTAAAAGCAGCTGTTTTCTGAACTCGAGCCTCAGTTGTCCAAGTTCTCCAAGTGACTGAGTTAAAAAGTACAGAGGAAAATCGATAGCATACACAAAGAGGACGTATTTTGTCGTGACAGGAATAGTAATTGAAAGACTGTCAAAACTAAGACCCCCCCCCCCCCCACCCACCCCACTCCTTGCGAGTAACTTGATTCAGAACGCCGAACCAGTCATGGTCATATGGGGGCAAAACACAATTCATCTAAGTACAAGTAAGATTTCATCACTGTTCACGACACACGTTACGTCATGTCGTTAGATGATTAGGAATAATACAGTTGGAGGAACCGGTAAAAAGAAAATGCAATTTTGACAGTGAGTCAAACATGCAACGCTATATTCTGACTTCCTCCAAATGATAAAAAAGAAAAGACGGGTGAATGGTCCCCAAGAAGTACTACCATCACATTCTGTTTCATAACATTTACTGCGGCCACAAAATTCCTCTCTATGTAGAAGATCCACACACAGACATAGGGACGCAGGCCCTTGCACACACACACACACACACACACACACACACACACACACACACACACAAGCATTTCAAGCTCATGCATTCTGGCAGTTTCGCGTGGCGGGCAGACCTCAGGGGAGGCCAGCAGTGAGGTGGCTCTGAACGCAAAGGGGGAGGAGGACGGACAGACTGGAAAACTTAAACTGCCGACGAACTCGGTCACGTTTAGCTGGGAGAGTTGCCTCAGCAGGCAATGCACGCAAAGCAATGAACAGTCTGACAGACTGCACGCTTAAAACGGGGGACGTGTGACAGCTCTGGGTTTCTCAGCAGGGGACCATGTACCTTACGTTTCGCCTTCGTCCTGAGGTGACCTGTGCCGTTGACAGGACGTTAAAATGCAGTTACTGACTACTATTCCACGTCCTGCGGTACCGCACGAAGAGAGGGGGAGGAGGAGGAAGGGGGGGGGGGAGAGAGGGGGGAGGGAGGGAGGGAGAGAGAGAGAGGGGGATGGGGAGCCGGGGGGGGGGGACACGTGCAACACGCATGCTACACAGAAAACATCCACACGACGACGAACATGTCGCTCACAAGGGACAAGCACGCTCACAAGGACAAGCAGGCCCACACAAAATGTCCACAAACACACGGAGTACGACAGACAGAGCAAAACAAAAACACATAACTGTGCTATGCGCAGCTAAAAACACAACATGCCCGCTAAAAGGCAGACAAATCTTCAACGGCGCAGCGCTCTCTTCGTTCCTCCAAACACTGATGCGTGCCATCCCAACGTTGAGTCCATCCTCATCACATGGACGTTTTCTTGCACTTAAACCGAACCTCGAGAAGTTCACGCGGTGAAATGGAAATCACGAGGATGCCGAGAGTGGATCTGCTGTTTGAACTGCATCAGTTGAGGAAGCTTCAAGCAAGTCCCCTTGCCCTTCTTTGCTTTAAGTTAATTATTCAATTCCCTCTAATGAAGGGTGGCGGGGGGGGGGGGGGGGGGGGGGGAGAGCCCACCACTCTGATTCATTATTAAACAATGAGAATTCATATTAAACCCTTCTGCATTTTGCTTAATCTGAGTAACTGTTATTTAGAATTACACATATAAACACGTATGGTTTTGAAGTGACTAATCTCCTGTTCTGAATGAGAGAGACAGAGAAAAGGGGGGGGGGGAGGGGGGGGGGCGTCTTGGTGATATCGATTTTTTCTGGACCAAAATTCTGGGTTCTCGTTAACTTGGCAAATTCAAGGCCTTAACTACGTAAAAACAAAATCGCCCACAGTGCTTGACGCTTTACAGTTGATAAGGGAAGCACGCTTGCAAAACTTGACCTAATTGACCAGATCTGGTTTCCACATCAATATCACATCATCACCACCGGTTGTAGTGTAATACGTTCGTAAAGAATTTCCTCCCAGGGATACCTGCATCATCATTATTGTTAAAACCTCCTCTCACAAATCTACGTCGCCTGGCAGCTTCCGGTCTACGTGCTCTATCTAGTTGTTAGCGACAAATTGGTTTTATGCACCCACCATACATGTCTCAGTCTCATCATTGAAAGACACCTCTCTTGGATCACAGTTATGAAAACCATACTACAACCCAACCAAGAAACATGAGACACTTCTTTTCTGCAGCACGGGGGCGGGGGCGGGGAAGAGGATTCAACCACACCCACATCTCTCTCTGCCTTCTCTCTCCGTACTGTCTCCCCCCCGTATCCTGTGCCCCTTCTCCCTCTTTCTGTCTCTGCCCAAACTCTATGTCTTCTCTCTGCTCCCTCTCTTTTTCTCTCTGCTCCTCCTCCTCCTACCCCCCCCCCCTCTCTCTCTGTGAAAAAGATGGAGGGACCGCTGTCCTCTTGCTCTGCTCCCTTATTCAGCATCCGGTTTTAATCGCACTTAAGAGGACGGAGCGTGCCGCAGTGATGACCCCAGAAAGACGTCCAAATCACATTTCCTGACATGGTGGACTGCTCAGCTAAACAACCAGAAAGGACCGGCAATTGCCTGCCTCCTCCGCCCCCCCCCTCCCCCACCCCCCCCCATACCTCCCTCTATCCTCCCCCCCCTCCCCCCCCCCCCATTTTTCCCCTTTTCCTCCGTCTGTGCCTACAGCTGAAGTTGTCGTCAGATTTTGTCCTCAGTGAGTCTGCGTCGACTCAGATAGTCAACTTCGTCCTGAGAATCGAGGATAACTGTATGCCAGTGGTTAAAACATATTACAACGTAACAGTAAGCTCATGCTCAAAATATTCTCGATCGACACACACACACACACACACACACACACACACACACACACACACACACACACACACACACACACACACACACACACACGGTAACACCAAATCAGACGGAGATTCCTGGCCGTTTGAACTGTGTAAACTGGATGATGATACCAAAATCTGCTCAACTGTGTACACTGGATCATACCAACATCTGTTCAGGTATGTAAACTGGTTCATATCAAAAACAAAATCTGTTCAACTATGTAAACTGGATCATAGTAAACCCTGTTTAACTGTGCAAACTGGATCACACCAAAATCTGTTGAACTTAGCAAACTGGATCACACCAAAATCTAACTGTGCAAACTGGATCACACCAAAATCTCTTGAACTGTGCAAACTGGATTATATCAAAATCTTTTTAACTGTGCAAACTGGATCATACAAAATATGTTGAACCGTGCAAACTGGATTACACCAAAATCTGCTGAACTGTGCAAACTGGTTTACACCAAGGTCTGTTTAACTTTGCAAACTGGATCATACCAAATCTGTTTAACGGTGCAAACTGGATCAAACCGAAATCAACTCAAATGTGTAAACTGGATCAGAGCAAATCTTTTCATCAACTATCGAAGGCCAATTGTCAAGATGGCGAGTGGCCAGCGCTCTCCAAGGACGTTCCGTCTGATGTGCACTTCTGAAGACCCAGAGTTGGGTGTAGGCGTTCTGTAAATATTCTTTCAGACTGCATTCCATTAGCTACACCCCAGCGGTCCTCGTCGTGGAGTAGGCTACCGCGGATGCAGCAGTTACACCCCCCCCCCCCCCGACAACCCAGAGCTGTAAGATAATCATCTCTTTTCCGTCTGGAGCAAGTTAGAATGTAGCTTCGTATGCTTCGCCGACTGCCACGAGAATTCTGCCTTTGTAGCTTTTGCCTTCCCAATTCATTCAACTTCAATTTTTACCAATCCTCTTCATGCGTACAGTGACGGTATGCCGTCTAGTCACCCCTTTCACTAAAGTCGAAGACGAGGTCGTACTTTTAAAGAAACTGAACTTGAATTTTAATAAGTTGTTCTTGCTAAGTCATTGCTGACTAGTTAGACTGCTGATTTCTGAGGTTCAGAAGATACAATTCAGTTAGAATCGAGAATAACTCATTCCCGTACTTAAAATAGATCCTTTTTTTTTGGGGGGGGGGGGGGGGGGTAATACTTTATGTATTGTTTTGGTAGGACTATGCTCTGTGTATAGAATATCATATTTAGGTTAATGTGTATCATGTGAGCGCTCAGGGCGTTAATGAACGCACGATAAATGTACATTATTATTAATGGAGTACAACAGTAAGCCCATGCTCGGTGTTGGCCTGACAACGAAGACGGTTGACTGCGCGTTAAACACCGAGTAACGAAACTAAGGCACAGCTGTACTTTAACTTGTAAGGACGCTACGTTGCGACAACTACTCTTTCACTGGAAGTAGGTGTAATGGATCCGATGATGGTGGATCTGCAATCCCGACAAAATTCGTTTTCGGGGGCCAGGAAAGAAGGGCGGGGGAATCCAATCGGCTCTGTCCAATTGATCCAGCCCCAAAACAAAAGGCGAGCCGATGGCACAGTCTCTGCAGCCCACAGACAGATCTAGGTCAGTGAAAAAGGTACCCCTTTCCTTCCAAGTGTCTACCCCCCCCCCCTCCTTTTAGCACCCCGCCTCTACGTGCATCACCCACTTTTGTGCACCACAAGTCCATTTATAAGTAGTAACCCTTCACGAAGAACGGTTCGGCATTCACCAAAGCCAGGCTAGCTCTGGCTGTTCGCAGGCCAACGGAAGGCCAGGTGGGAGGGGTTCGCGTTCACTACCTTCAATCTCCAGGCGTACTTTGTTTCTGTAGGCAGCGTTTCAACATGTAAGCTGCTGGGGGTTCTTCCACACAAACACGGAAGTCCGACACTTAAAAAAATGAGAGCCGCATCTTACGCGTCAGACTTCCGAGAGAGAGAGAGAGAGAGAGAGAGAGAGAGAGAGAGAGAGAGAGAGGGATTTTATTTTATGTTTGTTCACATCGAGGTGATATTAGACAAAAACAAAAAGCAAAATAATATTATTTATACTAATTTTCCCACAGGACAATGAACAATCGATTTGACAATATTAATAATAACATCATTATGCAAAATATCTCTTACATTGTTGAAAGCATTTAAGTCATATCCATTTTTCTGAAATAACTCTGTAGTAATAGGACATTCAAGCAGTATGTGTTTAACAGCTATTTTTACAAACGCATGTCACATTTTGTGAATATTTAGTGTTCCATGAATGTAAACGTAACTTGTATATTACGAGAGACAGAGAGGGGGAGGGGGGTATCAAACGGAAGAGACTGTCCGGTGTAAAGTGCACTTTGGGAAACAGACACACTCACAGTTACTCCGATTTCTTTCGGACCATATGAATTAAAAACAACAACAAAAACTAGACCTACATCATCATTATTTCCAAACGTCGAACAACGTTAAGAGTTTCTCTCGACACTCCCACCAACTCCATCAATTTTCTCTCCTCACGCACACATGCCACTAAATCAAAAGAATCCCTACGCCGACCGCACCTCCTAACTTGAACTAACCCCCCAAAACAAAAATAACAACGACAACAACAACAACAAAAAAACACCAACAACAAGAGAGAGAGAGAGAGAGAGAGAGAGAGAGAGAGAGAGAGAGAGAGAGAGAGAGAGAGAGAGAGAGAGAGAGAGAGAGAGAGAGAGAGAGAGAGAGAGAACGCAGAAGGACATAAAACCACACTCGGTAAATGCCACAGAGGGTAGAAGCCATTCAGGGTAAATGCCACGTATGGTAAAAGTCATTCAGGGTAAATGCTACAGAGGGTAAGGAGCAAAGCCAGAAGAATGTAAATTCAGAATAATGGAAAGGGCGACAGACACGTGACCCAAAAGGGAAGACAGGGGGTGGGGTGGGGGGCAGAGACTAATAAAAAACGATAGCCTGAAAGACGTCTGCTGGAATGCCATCTCCTCCTGTTCTAAGCGACTTAAAACCTGGCGGCGAGTATCGATTTTGATAAGATCAGAGGCAAGACAAATGTGTTGACGGCCACTCCGCGATTGTTTACTGCCTGTGCTCCTTGTCAGGCGACTCCCTTGTCAATGACAAAAAGCTCGCCTAATCCTCTCCGTCGTCTTGACCGTAATGTCCTTTCCCGTATCACTCTGTAAATCCACTCTTGTGCTCACTTTTCTGGTACGCAAAGTAATGCGTTTCATAGCATAACGTGAAAATCCGTTTTGTTCTTCCACTCTGAGGGTTTTTTGTCCTTCCACTCTGAGGGTTTTTTGTCCTCCCATTCTGAGGGGCTTTTGTCCTTCCACTCTGAGGCGGTTTTGTCCTTCCACTCTGAGGGGCTTTTGTCCTTCCACTCTGAGGGCTCTGCTAAAGCCCGCTTTCCTTTCTATCCTGACAACACGTGTTGAGGCACGTTTTGTCGCCACAGCGTGTTTTGTCACCACGGCACGTTTGCCAGAGACGCCAGCATGTTTTGTCACCCACAAGAGGGTCTTAAATCGTGAACTCATTATACCTTTTAAATCTGGATATCAATACATAATTATATTAGTGTGTGTGTGTGTGTGTGTGTGTGTGTGTGTGTGTGTGTGTGTGTGTGTGTGTGTGTGTGTGTGTGTGTGTGTGTGTGTGTGTAGAGTGTGAAAGATAATATTCTTCCAGTCTTCTCCCCACAAAGGGCATTTTGGCCCAAAAGTGTGCCATGTACGAGACTTTCTCGGATCCGTTGAAACTGTAAAGAGACTGAACTGACCGATGTGAAGTCCACAAGCACAGTATTATTCACTGACTGATCGCGGCAGGTAGCAGAGCGCGAGAATATGCGGGCACACCCCCAAAGAAGCCAAAATGGCTGGCCTGAATTCCGAAAGGAATGATTCCTTTCACCGCATAGCAGGAAAGAAGAAGACGGGGAAGATCCGACTCTACAAACAAAAATAGAAAGATGGCCCGTGGTAACGAACTGAAAACGATTTTCTATAAATAAAACTCTGCTCCTTATGACTGGTGGAGGAGACCGCTGGGGGCAAGAAAGTGAAACTCAGTGCTAGTGATGTCTTCTTGACGTTTTCCATGATTGCTTCCGTTCACGGGAAGAAAAGAACTCATCTTGTAAGACTGAGTGGGCAAAGGTTAGCCGGAAACAAAGCAGTACCGTTCACCTCGATTCTTCAAGGTCTGCAGCCATCCACAGAAAAACTCGTTTAGGTTAACAGCAGTCAGCAGGAGTTCGCGGCTGGTTATATCCAACACAAGGTTGTTTTACAAAATTTCCATAATATGCTTTTTAGCACCCGAGGACATGAAGCAAAATGTATGGTATTGACGGCTGCTTATATTCAACACAAAACTGTTTTCATAGGTTGTCCCCAACATACTCTTTTGCCTCTGAGAACATGAAGCAAGCTGTGTGGTATTCACGGCTGGATGGCTAAGGCCAAGGCATCGACTCTTGACGCCACAGGCGGTTTCTTCAGTTCTTCCATCACTTGTACGGATCCGCCAATGCCTGTCAAAGCTCAGCGTTGGTTAACTTCAATGCAACTGTAAACAAACACGTTTAGATGCCAGCATTCTTCCAGGCACTGTACACAAAAACAACATAGCTCAACCGCAAGCAAATAAGTGTCCTAGTTTACATCTCATTTTTTACCGTGTTGTTTTGTAAAAAAAAAAAAAAAAAAAACTTTTCGAAAAGGGGCTTACCCTGAAAATTCTCCTGTTGTGTTTTGTCCTAATAAGTAGCGTTCTTTTTTAACCGTCTACGTGTTTGAAACACGTTTACGCTAAATGTAACTATAGTTAAGACCAAGCGTAACTCGATGGCAAAGCAGAAGTTTAAAGATAAGAAAAAAGTTGCGGCGGTCCACAAACAACGTGAAGTCCTCAAGGGCTGGGGTGGGGCTGGATCCACTCGGGGGTCGGGAAGCAACCTCTGTGGGAAGCAGCATGCAACTCTTCAGGTACAGCTCGTACCCCTGAACGATCACTCCACTCTCTCAAGGGCCGCTCTCAGAGGCTGAGCGGCGTGCAAAACTGACGCACTTAACAACGGGTCTGGGGTGTGAGTCGCTGTGGCCCAGCGGTCAGGCGTTAGGCTGGTACGTAGGAGGACCTCGCTTCGATCCGCTTCGGCTCTCCTCTCTCTTCAATCAGACATGTAGTCTCTTTCTTCAGCCTCACCACAGTAGTGTATTTTTCTTCAACCAGATATAATACATATACTACCATTCGTGTCTGCTTCGACCAGAGATAATACAAATATCTCCCTCCACAAGTTCTGAAAAGTAAAACTGAGTGCACCACTGTCCCTCTTAACGCCAATCATTGTGGCGGTGACAGAGTAACATTAGGTTTCATTTTCTCTCTGCCCCGGCCTCCCGGGACCTCGGTCCCCGCCGGTTAGACAGGTGCAGGAAGAAGAAAGGACAGAGGGCCTGACTCCAGCAGGCAAGAGACGCTGTGGCCTATCGGCGAGGCTGGTGTATATCCACCTTCCGATCTCCATTCTCGTGCCTATCGGCGAGGCGTTATAGGCTGATGTATATCCACTTTCCGATCTCCATTCTCTGGCCTATCGGCGAGGCGTTATAGGCTGGTGTATATCCACCTTCCGATCTCCATTCTCGTTAAAATGTGTGTCCCGCGGACAGTGTTTGTGACTCTTACCCTCACAATTAATAAAACATGAAACTGGCTCTCATTGCTGCCCATCTTCATGCAAAAATCATTCTGGTGGCGACAGCGTAGTGTTCGGTATACTTACTTCCCCCACTTACTGGGATCTCGGTCCCCGCCTGTACCTCTCCGGAGACAAATGTCTAATGACGGGGGTGGGGGGGGGGGGGGGGGGCACGGGACAGAGCGTGACTCTGGCAGTCAGGACGGCGCAGCCCGCTGTTTTGACTGGCGGCCAACAGCAGTGGACGGGCGGATGCATTATGCAGCAGCTCTCCGCGCCTTGTGTGTGAACTCATCACCAGTGACAGCCCGGGGCTGTCGCTCGACCTGCCGCCAAACCACCGCCAGCTTCAACAGCTCAAGGAGCCATGGACCGTCACGTGCCACGGCCGTCATCCCGCTGCAGCAAGGCGCGGACATGGTCACCTCTGGCGGGCCACCCTCGTCACTGAAATTTGCTTTTTAATTTATTTATTTATCATCAGCATTATTATTATCATTACTTTAATGCTCCCTCCATTTGGGGCAAGACGGTTGTGAGAAGAAGAGAAAGAAGTTGGGCACCGTTTTTCTGGAGTAGGACAGGGAGTTGGCGGCCGGTGGAAATCTGCGTGGTAGGTTACGCAAAGGCGGCAGTTTAACTCTTCTTTTTTTGTGTGTGGAATTAACAACAGGGTACATGCGACGTAGGCTTGAAATACCCTTACATTTTATTATGAAAAGTCTGGCTATACTAGTAACCGACTCCCCATATATAAACAAAAGCGAACAGGAGTGTTTGTATCGGAGAAAGTAGACTGCTATCCAAGGCTGAGCAGCATGATTATTTCGCTAAGAAAAGCAACAAAGAGAGCGGACACAACAAAGAGCTACGTCCACCTCACTGTTTCCGTACATATTATTGCCGAGGCGCACTGAACCCCACGTTTCGTCGGCTGAGTCAACAATCAATAGGACGGATCTACGGTCAATAATGCCACGCTGCCATGTTCCACGGGGCCTAACTGCGGGAGGATGCGGGCAGGGGATCAGAACGGGTCTTCACACGGGAAATCCGTCATGTGATACTCTAGTCATGCCCGCAAAATAACCGGAAACTCAATCTGCCCTCGAAGTCGCCGTACGTCTGTGGCAGGAAGAAAGCTCTGTAGGTGGAAAAAGCCACAAGACAGATCTGTGGCAGGAAGAAGTAACTGGCCACAAGACAGACCTGTGGCAGGAAGAAGTAACTGGCCACAAGACAGACCTGTGGCAGGAAGAAGTAACTGGCCACAAGACAGACCTGTGGCAGGAAGAAAGATCTATAGGCGGAAAAAGCCACAAGACAGATCTGTGGCAGGAAGAAGTAACTGGCCACAAGACAGACCTGTGGCAGGAAGAAGTAACTGGCCACAAGACAGACCTGTGGCAGGAAGAAGTAACTGGCCACAAGACAGACCTGTGGCAGGAAGAAAGATCTATAGGCGGAAAAAGCCACAAGACAGATCTGTGGCAGGAAGAAGTAACTGGCCACAAGACAGACCTGTGGCAGGAAGAAGTAACTGGCCACAAGACAGACCTGTGGCAGGAAGAAGTAACTGGCCACAAGACAGACCTGTGGCAGGAAGAAGTAACTGGCCACAAGACAGACCTGTGGCAGGAAGAAAGATCTATAGGTGGAAAAAGCCACAAGACAGAACTGTGGCAGGAAGAAGTAAATAGCCACAAGACTGTGGCAGGAAGAAGAATCTACTGGAGTAAATTGTCACAAGACAGAACTGGGACAGGACGAAGAATCTACTGGAGTAAATGGTCACAAGACAGACCTGGGACAGGAAGAAGAATCTACTGGAGTAAATGGTCACAAGACAGACCTGTGACGGGAAGAAGAATCTACTGGAGTAAATGGTCACAAGACAGACCTGTGACAGGAAGAAGAATCTACTGGAGTAAATGATCACAAGACAGACCTGTGACAGGAAGAAGAATCTACTGGAGTAAATGGCCACAAGACAGATCTGTGGCAGGAAGAAGTAAATAGCCACAAGACTGTGGCAGGATGAAGAATCTACAAGAGTAAAAATAGCCGCAAGACAGACCGGTGGCAGGAAAACGAATCCACAGGAGTAAATATGGCCACAAGACAGACCGGTGGCAGGAAAACGAATCCACAGGAGTAAATACGGCCAAAAGACAGACCGGTGGCAGGTGGTGGCACGTACTGCACCGTCTCTCCTCCTGTTGGCAAACTTCTCCATCGCAAACACATTTCATACTAGGCTCTTCTGGACTATTTAGATTTTCGGAATAAGATTATCAATTTAACGTACACCAAATAATTTATACATCAACATGGGTTCAAACGTAACTGACTACATGCAACACACACACACACACACACACACACACACACACACACACACACACACACACACACACACACAGACACACACACACACACACACACACACACACACACACACACACACACACACACACACACACACTGGAAAAACTCATAGGGGTGAAGAACAGCGCTGGTTAAATAAAATATCTGTGGAAGAAAACTGTCCTTTGTCTTGGAAGGAAGAGTGCCTGATGTGCTGGTGGGGTTGTTCCAGATTTTGGGACCGAGGTATGAGAAAGACAGAAAGTCCGGAGTCTGACAAAAGCCACCAGTTTAATATGTACTGATCTGTCTTCCGTGCACGGCTCTACGCTTCGATGGAGTTACGGCGAGACGGGGTTGCAATTACTGAGACAGCGCTGACACTGCAACGGCTGGGCGGCTGTTTCTTCCACTTCCTGAAATCGGACCTTCTGGAGCCTTTTTTACGGTTCCACACCGACAAAGACGCCAGGAGTGTAAGATGTGTGTGTGTGTGTGGGGTGGGGGGGGGGGGTCAGCATAATCGCTCCGCCATCATGCTTTTAGTAAGGGTCCAGTGAACTCAGAGGGCCGGATGAGGCACAGGAAGCCTGCACGGTGCTCCAAGGATCCAGGCTGGTGTGATATCTATTGGCAATTCTGCAGGACGGGTTGTGCTGACTGCATTCTCTACACTGTTGTTGCCTTTGCCAGTGAGGTCCTCCCTCAGCCAGTCACGGTTTCCGCAGTCCCGCAGGGTGTGTTTGCCGACTGTTCCGTTTCGCCACAAGGAATGAATACCGAACTCAAGCATCTACGCCACGTGCTCTCCTGTGGACCCAAGCAGCGAGGTGACAACCGACTGAAGCAAAACGCTCCAGCACCTAAATGCATTGGATCGGATTGCAAGGGGGGGGGGGGGGGGGGGGGGTGGAGGCGGAGGAGGACCCACACCACCTGATGTCATGAAACCTGGAGATTGTTAAATCCCGCTTTCGTTTATTTATTTTATTATCAGTTTGAAGCGATCGGCTGGGATTGCGTGTGACCCCACACGGAAGAGTCGGCGTCGCTTTCGTCCCCCTCGCTTCACTCGCTATTTTCAGGTGGTTGGCTTCCGTCAGTGGAGGTTGTCATGCAAGGGGCAGTAGGAATCTGTACCTTCCCCTCCCCGCACTGTTATGCTCTGTGCCACGGCAGCTGCAATACCCGTTAGCCTGACGGGGCTCTTGTCCCCCCAAGGCCGTTTACACATCCTGCATGGTTAAAGACAGAAAAGCGCATCGATTTTCTTTTCTTTTTTCTCTCCACGTAACGTTTCTGGACAACTGGAGCAATGTTCACTTGATGTGTGCACTGCACGCACTTTGCACGGCGAAACTGTCCAAGTGAAGGATTAGAAACAATCCGGCAATGTCTCTCAGCTCTCGCTTTCACGCTCATCTCTCTCTCTCTCTCTTTCCATCCATCGCCGCTCTTCGTCTGTCTTTGTATCTCCGTTTCTCTCCTGCCCTCTGTGCCTCCCACTCTCTATCTTCCTGCCTGCTCTGTCCCTCCTTCTCCCTCTCACACACAGGGGGTAGAGAGAGGGAGGGGGGCAAGGTGTCTACACCCTCCCCCCATCCGACAGTCTCTGCGGATGCCACAGACGAGAAGAGCACTAACGACAGATAAAGAGAAACGAGTAAACAAACTGTGGTAAAACATACTGCGTAAAATGGTTGATTGGACAACAGAATTGTTAGTTGCTACTTTGAGCCCAGTCAACCGCATAGGGTTATCAGGACAACAACAGAACTGCAAGTCCAACTAAAAAGAGTTTACGCGCGCGCCCACACACACACACACACACACACACACGCGCGCGCGCGCGCGCATACACACAGATACGCGCGCGCCTCTACACACACACACACACACACACACACACACACACACACACACACACACACACACACACACACACGTAGAAAAGACATCCATCAGAGGAGAGCAGACAAACTGTCCAGTCGCAGTCTAGCCGCACTGGCTTCGATCGTTGATTGGTGGTGATTGGCGCCGGAACCCGGGGCAGAGAAGACAGAAAATGGCGGCCATGCACTCCATTCCCACAAAGTCCAGCAAATTTCAGTGTCTGTGTGTTTCTGTGCGTCCTCCTCGTTGACGTCTTTGGTGTTTGAAAAGCAATCCCTTAAGCTTAACTCCCTTGCCCCACGATACGGCGGTAACATTATGTGCGGAAGACGTCCACATTATACCCAGAAAGTAAATCGGAAGACCATTGCCGTATTATGCGCGCATAAACTATGTGTACGAAGCACACACGGACAGATTATCATTAGCAGTGTATTTGCAATTCAGCCATGCTGCTGCACACAAATCATTGGGACCATCGACGTTTAATGACTACTTATTGCCGCCATGTCGCGGGGTGACCGCCGCTACACTGAGGAACGGGACCAGGACTGCCCAGGTCAACTGGCACCATAAAGACCGCCTGTAAACACGAGTTAAGGAAGACTGCCTGTAATCGTGTGTGTGAGGGGGTGTGGGGTGAGGCTGGGGGGATTGTGTGAGTGATGAAATGAGCGTATTCTTACTCCAGTGTCGTCTTACTCTGGGCTCTTACGAGATGGGGCGCCATAAATAATCTATTATTATTTTTATTATTAAACATGAATTAAAGAAGACCGCCTATAAATAAGAGTTCAAGAAGACCGTCTGTAAATATGTGTGTGTGTGTGTGTGTGTGTGTGTGTGTGTGTGTGTGTGTGTGTGTGTGTGTGTGTGTGTGTGAGTGTGTGTGTGTGTGTGTGTGTGTGATGAAATGAGCATATCAATATGTCTTTCAAGCGCTCTGGGCTCTTACAAGAAGGGGTGTCATAAATAATCTATTATTATTATTAAACAAGAGTTAAAGAAGACCACCTGTAAACAAGAGTTAAAGAAGGCCGCCTATAAACAAGAATTAAAAAGGACCGCTCGTAAAAACGAGTTAAAGAAGACCACCCGTGAAGAAGAGTAAGTGCACCAGTCCCCTGACCACAGTAGGGCTCAGTCGTCGCCATTACGCTCCAACGTTCCTTCGCTTCTTCACTCCGTTTCCGCGTCCGCGTCCCCCTCATGCGTACAGAAACCCGTTCTCTGACAGGAAGACACGCAGGCAGGCACACCAGACGATAGACAGACAAAAAGACGGTGGACAGATAGGCAGGTAGGCAGAAAGACAGACACACGGGTAGGCAGAAAAATAGACGGATATGCAGAGAGAGAGAGAGAGAGAGAGAGAGAGAGAGAGAGAGAGAGAGAGAGAGAGAGGGGGGGGGGTAGGTAGGTAGGTAGGTAGGTAGGTAGGTAGGTAGGTTAGACAGGCTGCTTCGACCCCTTCAATGTCCTGACGACCGTGGACAGGACCTCAGCAATGATGAACCTAGACGAACAAGTCCTTAGTTTTCACCCCGGGTCTGTCGCGTCAGAAACGGTGAAATTCTGATCCGTACTTTTCGCGATGAACACCTTTCATCGATCTGACCCTTCCCCCCGCCCCTTTCCTTTAAAAACAATCGATGGGCAACAAAATGGCCACTAGAATGGCTTGGGATAGCTGTGTGAGCCTCGCTCCACAAGGGCGTGTTTTGCTCTAATTGGCCATAATCCGTTACGTGGCCGAACAAAAAGAGGACGGAGGGCCGCGGGGATTTGAACAGGACTCTCAATACTCCAGCCTCGCCTTGGCTGACGAAGCAGGCCCCGCGCCGCCGTCACGCTGATTGGCCATGGGGAGGCCTGGCGACCACAGCCCGGGACAGGGGCCTTAACTATGAATCGGGACTACGGTAGGCCAGGCCTAAACCAAAGTTCCTCACTTTAGAGTCCGAGACTTTGAGTTAGGCAAAGTTCGTATACATGGACGCGGACAATGGTCGACACAACAGAGTCTCTGACTTCGCGCTGATAAGAAAGTGGTCATCACACGCGTCATCGCTTGTGCTAACTTTAGACGGGGCAATTCCATCTGGGCATGCGCACCGACACGCTTCGTCCACTTCCCTGCGACGTATTTCGTACGCGCAAACATCGGTAAACATTAGGTGAAGGCATGCCTAGCAGGCCCTGATTCTGGATGTGATTCGCCATGTTTTACTTCTGCAATACCCAAGCGATCTCAACGAGGTCATTATTCGTAAAAACGCTAATCTATCGACATCTTCGATGGAGTATTTTTCTTCTCATTTACTGAATCGAGTAACCGTAGCATCGTCTGCTATGTCGGCCATTTTGAACTTGTCAGCAAGGCGAGTGGACGCTGTGAAATCAGGTAGCCTGCGCTGTGCAGTTGAATTTAAACAACAAGAAAATAAATCAAGTGAGAATGTAAGACGTCAAGCAAACTTGCTCTCATAATAATTTGCAAACATTAAATCGTACGATCACATTAATCAGTCATTATGCCGGCGTCGCTCGGCTAGTGCGACCTTTCTTCCCTCCAAAATGAAAGAGCTTTAGCCGACGAACATCTAGTACTCATTTGACGAAACGAAAGAAAAAAAGAAAAATTAAAAAGAGAGAGAAACCGCTGGATTCAGACATAAAGACGCAGCAACAGCAAAAAAATAAACAAAAACAACAAGACGACCCAACTTTCCAAGCATAACAAGGCCAAAAGCAGTCATAGTCCCGGGCCTACGACCTTTAGTCCAGCGAAATCGCTAGCCTAAATATCGGCTGTTTAGGCCAGAGGTTCGGCCCGGACTTTGGTGTAGTCCAGGTCCATGATTACCATTTTGGGGCCATTGTCAATAGCCTTGAGATTTAGGCCGGCCTACCGCTTTAGGCCCGATTCATAGTTAAGGCCCCAGGCCCCTAGCAAACAGCCGACAGGAAGACGTCAGGCTGCACACAGAGGGAGGCAACAGAGAAGTCGGCCACGAAGCGGCCACAACCTTCTTTCAGTCACTGGTGAGTTAGTAACTGGGTTTTAACGTCCTGTCAACCGCACAGTGTCAGCTCAGGACGAATGTTTCAGCCGTGTGCAAACACCCTGCAAAAGGCTGAAGGGAAAGGACTGGACAGCGATGAATAGCAGTGTGGATCTTGCCCCGACGCTGCCATAGCCGTGTTTCAGCGTGTACAACTCATGCTGCAGCACCAACGAAAAGGACTGACAGGCTGAAGGGAAGGGCTGACAGGCTGAAGGGAAAGGGCTGACAGGCTGATGGGAAAGGGCTGACAGGCTTAAGGGAAGAACTAATAGGCTGAAGGGAAGGGCTGACAGGCTGAAGGGAAAAGGCTGACAGGCTGAAGGGAAGGGAAGGACTGACAGGCTTTGAAGGGATGGGACTGGAGTTGGGGTGTCAGCGGAATGCAGAGACTGCCCTGACGCTACTACTACAGGTACCTTTCCGCCACTGTGGCTTTCTTTCAGCCTACGCTACACAGTAGTATGCAATCCCCAGATTGTCCATCAGCCCCCATGCTTACGTGGTGCTACACCTTTCTACACCTTTTCTTTGCTAGCAAAATCCACGAAGCCGAGTGCGGCAAATCGAGCACAACGCCGAGTTTGGGCGCTGATACGGCGATCCCGGAGAGGAGGCAGCGGCGCTCGAAAGCCAGAGTTAAGCACTATGGACGTTGTCACCAAATGGAGGGGATGACCGTCATGTGCTAGGCTTTGCGCCCGCCCAAATACTTCTCTCTAGTCAAATTATGAGCAGACTCTACAAATGCCCTTCGGATCAATCATGATCCCAAGTTAAAGATCCTGTAGTCCATGTTAGAGTTTGGTGTATTATGGAAACACAAAAATAACCCAGCATGCACTAAACGTGCCAGTCTTCATAATGTTGAAGTTGGACACTACCGGAAAGAAGATCCCTACAGTGGATAGATTGCCGCATTAAGGGGCTGGCTGAGCCCTTCTTAAAACGGACATGACTGGCTGGTGGACTGCCCGAGTCACATGCTGGCTGACCCGTCCATAAAATGCATCAACGTATCCTGCAATCGGCAAAAGCATCAAGCCACTGACAGACCGACAAATCGAACTGGGCGCTGAGTGTTCAGACCGATTTGCTAAGACAGGCGACTGACGCGTCAACAACCGACAGCCGACTGACGCGTCAACAACCGACAGCCGTCTTACTCATCAACAACCGACAGCCGACTGGCTCGTCAACAACCGACAGCCGACTGACTCGTCAACAACCGACAGCCGACTGACTCGTCAACAACGGATCCTCGGAACTAGACGACACTTTTATCACAGAATCATTTTGACTGTGAGCGTGCGGCAGCCCCAGCGACACACCTCAGGTGGTAATAACTATTGCCGTAGTGCCACTCTGCTGCCGTTCGCATTCTACAGAGGGGAAGCACCCCGAATTCCAAACGTGAGAAGCAACCCATGGCACTATAAAGTAGGGCTGCCCAACAGAATGCCCGTCCCTAATACGCCTTATGGTTTCTGTGGACGTTAACCACCACGTGTACTTACTAGAATGCCTACGGCACTATAAAGTAGGGGCTGCCCCAAAAATGCCTATGGCACTATAAAGTTGGGGCTGCCCAGCAGAATGCCCATGGCACTATAAAGTTGGGGCTGCCCAGCAGAATGCCTACGGCACTACAAAGTAGGGGCTACCAAAAAAATGACTACGGCACTATAAAGGAGGGGCTGCCCAAAAAATGCCTACGGCACTATAAAGTAGGGGCTGCCCAACAGAATGCCCACACATCCGAGGCAAGATTGTTCTACATATTGTCGCTAATATGCTCTTTAGCATCTGAGGGCATTAAGCAACATGTAAGTAAACAAGTATGGCCGCCTACGGCACTATAAAGTAGCGCTACCCAACAAACTGTTCACGCTCCATTAAGCACAGGAGGCGGACTCCAGTCAGGTGTTCCGGTCGCCAGCCGTTAGCTGCCGTGCTGCAGGTAATCTGCAGGCAGGGGCTGGAGCGGACGGGGCGTTTGCACACCGTAATGACCATTGTCACACGGTAATGATAGTTGTCATCCAACCTGAGCACCGCCTGCACCGATTACCTGCCAACTACCTGCTTTTTCGGCTCTTGTCTTATTATGTCTTTATTTTGGTTGTTCATTGGCTGCATGCTGCGAGTGCACTGATTCACATCCAAAGAGTGTGTGTGTGTGTGTGTGTGTGTGTGTGTGTGTGTGTGTGTGTGTGTGTGTGTGTGTGTGTGGGTGGGTGGGTGGGTGGGTGCGTGCGTGCGTGCGTGCGTATTTCTTTGTCTTTACGGGGTTTGTCATGATGCACCGTTTAAGCGGATAGCTGTGGTATGACGAATGAACTTACGTGTTGGTCACTATACTGCTTTCTGCCTGGTGTATATGGTAATTTATTCATACCGTTTTCCTTCAGTTACTTGTTTTCAAGCTTCATTACCACACGTCAAAACCTGATCTTCACATCCCGCACACAACACAGTATTGTGCTTCAACACACACACACACACACACACACACACACACACAATCACACACACACACACACACACACACACACACACACTGCAGAGAAGCAAGTACGGATAGAGACACGACCAATTCAAGTACATGCATAATGATCACGGTCTCTACCGCCGCCCTAATCAAGCGTCTCTCCCAAGCAGACAATCGAAGTTAGCAGTTTGCTAACGACACTGCCCCCTCCTCCCCCCCCCCCCCCCCAACCCCCAGGCCCATGTCTTGTTATAGTCCAGCAGGCGGGGCTGAGAGAGGAGAGAGGCACTAGGAGGTGCAATTACCGACATTCTTTTTTGGTGGTGAGCTGGACGACTGCTGTGTTCTCCCTACCCCCAGACAAAGACCTACTATTGATTCTGGCCAGTTAACAAGCTTTGCATACCCACTCCCCGTTCTGTTGGCCCGTCGGTCTCGCCTTTTTCGTTTGCTGAGTTGGTTCGCGTGTCTACTGACGCAGCTTGACTTTCCCTTTCTTCCTCACTTTGGTTGCAAAGCGCCGTCTGATCGTTTTGACATCCACGTCTCATTCATCTACTGCACTCCGCTTGCTCAGCACTCCCTTTCAAACTGATATACTTATTGCAATGTATACATTCATGTCATTATTATTATTTGCTGATGGAGTGTGTGTGAGGGTAATCGTTAATAACTGGATGGTAAACGTCCTGTCAACCGCATAGTGTCACCCCCTAAGACGATTCATCAGATCAAGTCCGCTTCACCATCTATATGACAAACGGCCACATACCTCACAATTTAAGAGTGAACAAAAACGAAGCTCCATTAGAGGAAAAGAAAGAAAAGGGTAAAAAGAATACTATGACCTACTCCAGGCGTGGAAGAGAGAACCTTGCACCACTGTGGAAAGGAATTTAATGTCTGTGTCCGTGGTTCCTAATGCGAAATGAACCATATCCATGTGTTACCTACCAGAACGGTCTATTGTTAGAAAGAAAGGAGATACACCGTTCTGGCAGGTAAATCTCGTTACACGACAACCCCCTCCCCCGCTTTCTGCCCTTTCTTCCATCGCTATATCTTCAATAAACAAATCCTCTCAGCTCTTCGTACAAACCACACAGGGGGTCTATTCTACGCAACTCCTGTGCACGACCGTAGAGTCCCGCCCCGGCAGCGGAACCATTTCAGCGGAGTGCTGATGTGTGTGTGTGTGTGTGTGTGTGTGTGTGTGTGTGTGTGTGTGTGTGTGTGTGTGTGTGTGTGTGTGTGCGTGTGTGTGTGTGTGTGTGTGTGTGTGTGTGTGTGTGTATGTGACCGGGTGTGTCACTTCTCTTTCTCCTCCTCACCTTGCTCTCCTACACCACGCGCCGCACTCGCGCCTCCTGCGGCCAATCACTGGATTGCTTCAGTCCTTCTGACGCTTCTCCTGTTTACTCGGCAAATGGTCTCCAAGATGTATTGTGGAGACACTGGCCCGTTTCTGTCGATGTCAATTTGAGCTGAACTCTTCTACTCCCATGTTTGCTCAGCAAACGGTTTTCAAGAAATATCGTGGAGATCTTCTGGCGCTTCTGTCAATGTCAATTTGAGCTGAAGAGAACTCTCAACGGATCCAAGGTTTAAAAAGAAGAAGAAGGTTGAACTAGATCTTCACTATTTACGTGGAGTGCTGTCATCGCGGATAGGTCCACACCATTTCGTTCGTTTTCACCGAGAAAACAATCTAACAGAAGACACCAGAAAAATGGTAGACCAGACCAATTCTGTTTGTATTGCTCCAAGAAACACCGCGACAGGAGATATGAGGATCACAGTAGTTCGTGCACCAAACACGACACACCAACGGCAGAAGCTGCGTGTGATAGACGCCGGACACAGAACACCAACAACAAAACACCGGCAGTTCTGGCGTACGCCTCCGGTTCAGTCACTGAACTCGTGTTCAGCAGTAGATCACAGCAAAACGACAGCACCACAAAAGTCATTAACAAAACATTAACGCAAACCAAACACTAATAAATAACCATGCGGCTGGAGAACAGGTGTGTCTTGAGGGAGGCCTTGAAAGAAGAGGTAAAAATCAGACTGGCGGGCTGTCCGAGGCAAACTGTTCCTCACAGCTGGGCCAGCGTAAGCAAACGATCTGTCACCAAATGTTTTTGTGCTCACACGAAGGGTGACAAAGGTTCGGGTGTCGGATGCGGATTGTAACTGTCTTGTTGGAGCGTAAGGTCAAAGGAGATCGGGCAGACACTGAAAGGATGTGCCAGAGATGGGACTGAAGCAGACAGTTGAAAGTTTGTATTGAATGCTATGTATTATTGCTAGCCTATGCAGAGTTTGAAGAATACGATGGATGTGGTCAGATTTACACACAAGCCTTGCTCCTGCATTGCTGCACTTTTTAAAGTTCGTCTAGTAAGCACTGAGGGCAACCTGAAAGTAGGGAGTTACAGTAATTTAACCGAGAGATGACAAGAGAACAAACAAGGGTCTGCGTTGCTTGAGTAGTGAGAAGGTGTTGTATGGAACTCATATGCCTGATTTGTATTGTATACGGCATTGTACGTGTTGCTTATGTATTGCGACATGCTGAGATTTGAATCCAGGGTTACATCGATTTAAAAAAAAAAAATTAACAGAGGACACAAATGGGACATCGGCGTCTCCGATGTGAATTACGGACGGAAAAGGACTGTGGATATACCTTCTATTTGAAAGTATGGTCATGGCTTCGGCTTTGTTGTCGTTTAGCTGAAGTTCGTTTGCTGTCACCCAGGACTTGCCATCCGTAGTTGGTTGTCACCCGCGAAAGCATGGTGACTGACTGCGTGCTTACTTACTAGGTCAAAGAGAGGTAGGGTGTAGAGTAGGAAAAGTACAGAGCCCCGGTGAACGCCATAGCAGAGCGTGCCATGCTGAGACTGCAGACTATTATTTTATGGTAATTGCATGTGTTCTGTTCAAAGATAAGACGAAAACCAAGACAGAAATGACAAACGAGTGTTTGAAGTCTAGTAAGAAGAATTTGATGATCTATTGCATCAAAGGCAGCCGGGATATCTAATTGTGTCAGAATGCATATCTTGTTTTCCATAGCTGTCAGAAGTTCGTCAAAACCATGATGAGCAGGACAGTTTCAGTGCTGTGGTTGGGTCTGTAGGCTCCCTGCTCGCCCCCCCCCCCTCCCGTCACACAACTCCTTGCCCCCTCCCCGCCTCCTCGTCACGCAGCTCCTCGCCCCTCGCCCCCCCCCACCCCCCGTCACACAACTCCCCTGCCTGCCTGTACCACCATCCGTTGTGCCGCCACAGGGAAGATGGGAAATGAGAAGATATGGCTGGAAGCGAGCGAAACAAAATGAAGAAAACCTTAGAAAGGAAGTGAGAGGGGAGAAACCACATTTTGCAGAAGGGCCTTTTTTTTTTTTGCTTCCAATTTTCATTTCTTTATTCACTTAAAAAAAATGCATCTTCTTGTCACGTCTATCCGCCTACACGCGTGTGGCTGAACGTCGGTCATTACGAGCTGTATCAGCCGTTGACGTGTTCCTTGCGTTCTATCAGCTGGGGTCACAAAAAGTCCACACCGCCACCACGTTAGTCAGACTGCATTCTAACGGCCCCAACCGCACACTCACCTCAGGAAGAACAAACACTGTCGTAAATCAACATCCATTTAAAACCTGTTACTAATGTAAAACTACACCCAAACAACATGGGAAATTCCCTCACCAGGCCAGAAAGCTTGAGTGCACCTCGATGTCCACGTCATTTACTTACTACAGAGAATGACGGCACCACACCTAAAACAGACTTCTCGCCCAGACGACCAAACAAAGCCACATTGTCTTGCCCGTGGCTGATGTTTCCGCGCTCCAGAGTCCACTCGTCAATCCCAGCCACACTCATCACGAATACCAAGCAAGACCGAGACAATTACTGAGCGAGACGGAGAGTCTTTCGCTGATTTCATTATTTACACCGATCCCGTGCTGCACGTGACTTCTCCGTAATTGGGTCACCGCAAGACAGGAGACTTTCTGATTCCCTGGGATGTCTCTTCCGGTCTCTTTCATTCGCAGGAAGAATTCAGCGCCTCTCAGTCAGTGCCGTACCCAGCTTCCCCATCACTGGGTCGTCTCGATGCGAGAAGCTTGTACTTAGGGGCGCGGGGCGCCCAAGGACGGCTCTCCCGATGTGTTTTCGCGGACTGCATTCAGCTGTCCTCGTGATGCACACGCCCTCCGTGTAATAAACGATTTCCGGAAATAACAGGCAAAGATAATTTGACAGTGTTTTCTTACTCCGGGAGAGTGAAGTCCCCTGAATGGAGGCGGCAGCTGAGAAGAGCCGATCTGCGACAGTTTTAGATCTTCAGGCATGGACCTATTATAATTTATACTAGACTACCAGCTGGGGGAACCTGCTATCCGATCTGCATGTTCCCCACGAACAGTGAGCGCTTGACCGGCATTTCTGATGCCTTTTCTGCCTTTGTTTACGGGTATCCGTCATCTTGCCCACGTGCTCGCTGTACCCCCACCAAAAGCGCGCCTACTCTGCGCTACACCCGCAGGCCTGGACCTATATATACAGGCCATGCCTGTAGGCACTTACCGAGTGCAGTCCCCTGGATTTTCGAAGTTCGTCTATTGGGGCACTCACCTCGGGGCCGATACCCTCCCTCGCCCTCTGTCATCTTCCTCTGCTGCCCATCCTGTCGCGCCGGGCGCACGGTGGAATGTGATTAGGAAACAGTTGTGGCGAGTAGTTGGTGACTACAACTAGACGGCGGAGGGCCTGTGGAAGAACGAAGAGGCGGGAGGTGGTCTGGATTCAAAGCAGGAACCGAAACGGCTTTGAAATACGCATCGCGAGCTACTACAGGCATACTGTTTGACGAGAACAGTGCGGGTTTAAGGACGCTCCACAGCCAATCTCGACACACACAAGGGACGGAGACTGACCTTCGATGTTTAACGCCGTCAATCACGAAGGTCATACTAGTAAGTGACCTGGTGTTTTAAGCCCAGAGGTCATACGAAGGTATAACACAAAGCACCAAATCACAAGTGCGAGTCGGATTCTCTCTTCATGTCATACATCTGGGGCCTTAACTATGAATCGGGCCTAAAGCGGTAGGCCGGCCTAAATCTCAAAGCTATTGACAATGGCCCCAAAATGGTAACCATGGACCGGGACTACACCAAAGTCCGGGCCGAACCTCGGGCCTAAACAGCCGATATTTAGGCCAGCGATTTCGCTGGACTAAAGGCCGTTGGCCCGGGACTATGACTGCTTTTGGCCTTGTTATGCTTGGAAAGTTGGTTTTTCTTGTTGTTTTTGTTTGTTTTTTGCTGTTGTTGCGTCTTTACGTCTGAATCCAGCGTATTCTCTCTCATTTTAAATATTTTTATTTTCTTTCGTTTACATCGTCAAGTGGGTACTAGATGTTCGCCGGCCAAAGTTCTTTCATTTTGGAGGGAAGAAAGATCGCACTAGCCGAGCGACGCCGGCATAATGACTGATTAATGTGATCGTACGATTTAATGTTTGCAAACTATTATGACAGCAAGTTTGCTTGACGTCTTACTTTATCACTTGATTTATTTTCTTGTTATTTAAATTCATCTGCCCAGCGTAGGCTACCTGATTTCACAGCGTCCACTCGCCTTTCTGAGAAGTTCAAAATGGCCGACGCAGCAGACGATGCTGCAGTTACTCGATTCAGTAAATGCCAAGAAGAATACTCCATCGAAGATGTCGATAGATTAGCGTTTTTACGAATAATGACCTCGTCGAGATCGCTTGGGTGTTGCAGAAGTAAAACATGGCAAATCACATCCAGAATCGGGGCCTGCCAGGCATGCCTTCACCTAATGTTTATGTTTACCGATGTTTGCGCGTGCGAAATACGTCGCAGGGAAGTGACCGAAGCGTGTCGGTGCGCATGCCCAGATGGGATTGCCCCGTCTAAAGTTAGCATAAGCGATGACGCGTGTGATGACCACTTTCTTATCAGCGCGAAGTCAGAGACTCTGTTGTCTTGACCATTGTCCGCGTCCATGTATACGAACTTTGCCTAACTCAAAGTCTCGGACTCTAAAGTCAGGAACTTTGGTTTAGGCCTGGCCTACCGTAGTCCCGATTCATAGTTAAGGCCCCTGTTGGCTTCCCTCGTCACTGAGATCCAACCATTACTCACACCCTACGTCTGAGGAGGACCGGGGGCGAGGAGAGAGGGTGTAAAACTGAGTGAGCCACAAAGGCAGACCTTTATCCAGGCAAAATCGCTGGCACCAGGTGAAGCATGCAAAGCCATATTCTGACCTACTCCAAACCTGAAGTAAGAGAGAGAATCTTTCACGGTCTACGGGTTCTCAACCAAAGTGATCGGACCTCCGCGGCTTCCATCGAGGGACAGAAAGATAGATAATTGGATTGTAACGCCCATTATATCAGGGCCAACCCATCGAGGGAACGTGAAGGAGAAGATGCTGAAGAAGAGAAAGGGGGGAGGGAGAGAGAGGGGGGAGGGAGGGGAGAGAGAGAGGAGGAGGGGGAGAGAGAGAGTGGGTGATGGTGGAGGGTGGGTGGAGTAAAAAGCCGTATAGCACACGTCAAGGATTTTTTTTCTTCCAAAACGCATCTGAAGAACCCAGAAGCAACAGATTCCCGGTATTTCCGACGCCAGAGAAGGTTGCCTGAAAGGAGGCGATCATGGCGGCGAATGGTCAAGTAAATGAACACCCCAGGCCCGTGTTGACGCTGCCAACACTCGGCAAGCAGACTGCACGCCACTTGCGCAACGCGGAGGAACGCTGTGTGCACATGGACGGATTGGGATTTCAACCCCCTCCCCTCCCTCCGCCCTTCAATTCACCCAGTGCCAAGTTCACCGCTTCAGGAGCCAGAAACCAAGCATCAAGTAATATGGCAGTTTCGCTTGCAAAACAAACGAGACGAGATTCAAACCAGAGAGAGAGGGGGAGGGACAGACAGACAGACAGACAGACAGACAGACAGACAGACAGACAGACAGAGACAGATAGACAGACAGACAGACACAGAGAAAGAGAGAACTCGAAAATTTTATTTGACAAGGATTGTAGTTTAGGTTCAGTCAAAAGCCGGTCTAACATCTAGTCCTTGCTAAGCTACTTACGAATACAAAATAAAATTGCAGGGTATCATTTACATACATACGTGTGTGTGTGTGTGTGTGTGTGTGTGTGTGTGTGTGTGTGTGTGTGTGTGAGAGAGAGAGAGAGAGAGAGAGAGAGAGAGAGAGAGAGAGAGAGAGAGAGAGAGAGAGAGAGAGAGAGAGAGAGAGAGAGAGAGGGGTCAAATGCTGGACTGGTTAGAACTCGAACACCAGAGCAGATAAAGCTGGTCAGCCTCCACCTTGGTTTCTGGCCCCCGAAGCTCGCTTGGTGCTGCAGTGGTCAGAGACCTTTTAGGCTGGACAATACGAGAAGCGGGTGGAGTTGGGTTAGTTTAACATGGAAGGGGGTGGGGGGAGTGGGGTGTGTGGGTGGAGTTCGCCCTTTCTTCAGACTACAGCACAAGTAATCGATCAATTACTGACAGCGACACAAGGAACAACAAGAGATGCTTTAACATCCAGCACACAAAGAGCGATACAAAATCTCATTTTTTGTGCAAACGGCGGTGGACTGGAACAATCTCGACAATACCACAGTCCACGCCGTCTCTGTGAACAGTTTTTGAACTCTCACTTCGACCAGCAAAGGCGGTTAAACCACCGCTGCGTTTATTCCAGATACCTGGACGCTGCAACGTACCCAACAGATACAGAAAGTTGACACTATTTAAAAAAAAAAAAAAAAAAAAAAAAAAGAGAGAGAGAGAGAGAGAGAGAGAGAGAGAGAGAGAGAGAGAGAGAGAGAGAGAGAGAGAGAGAGAGAGAGAGAGAGAGAGAGTACAGAATACATAAATTTAATTCAGTAAGGCCATAGCCCCATTTGAGGGGGTGTAAGCACAATAAACCTCATAAGGCAATGCACACACAGTATTCAATTTGCTGGCGTTGGAATGTTGCAAATGAACAAAGCCAAAGCGAAACCTATTGTAATAACTTTCTTGATTATTAGTTCGTCTCCTTCATATATATCTCATATCATATTCAAGTTCTTCACAATAGCAGGGTTTTCTTCTTCTGAATGCTTTATACACAAACAAAACAAGACTTTTCAAGGTGTGTTTATTTTGTGTAGCTAAGAGCAATGCCAACCAAAATTCACATGGGTTCTTGAAGTATTTGGGTTCTATAAACTCGTACCTTAAATCATTAAATGCAGGACAGCACAGAACAAAATGGACTTCATTCTATAATAATAATAATGTATATTTATCACGCGCTCGTGAACGCCCTGAGCGCTCACATGATACATATTAACCTAAATATGATATTCTATGCACATGTAGAGTACAGTCCTACCAAAACAATTCACATAAAGTATTATACGGAAAAACAAACACTGCCGGGCCACACATCACACACACACACACACACACACACACACACACACACACACACACACACACACACACACACACACACACACACACACACACACGACTGTAGCAGAAACTCAAGAGCCACAGCCGACAAGCACAATGGACATTTCAAGTCATCCACATTATAAATTTTAAATCTTGATCTATACACTTTAATATCCGACACCCCAAATCTAAACCTGGTCAATGCATACTTTATATATCTGTTTAACATCATGTAGGGTTCAACACCAGCTAATGTTTTAAATTGTCTGTACAACGAAAATACGTCACAAGGTCATCCAAGTTTGTCACTGAATGTCAATAAGTCTTTGTCTGAACTCTTTAATAAATGCATTCACACATCCCACACGCTGATAATTCCAAACATAAGAAAATCCGTTTGTACATAAGGTTTTACGAACATTGGTCACCCAGTTAGTTTTTCCCCTTTGGTCCAAATTCAATAACATTTTATCTACTCTCAAAGGCAGTCTGTGCTCCTCCATGCGCGTCAGTTTTAACCAGTACCTTACACATCGAACAACCGCAACTAATTTGAATAGGAAACCTTCTAACTTCTCCATAAACAAGATCATTTGGGGTTCTCCTGTCCCACACCTAAAGTTTCAACCCAAACAAATGTACATTATTAATCACCGATGAGCAACTTTCGAGGCCCTAAATCTCTGCTCCATAGAGAACAATTGTTGTATTTGAGCATCAACAATCTTCAAAAAAACACATTAACTGAGTTGCAGTCAATTCTATATAATTTACTCATGATGCATTGCAGCGCCCTTTTTGCCCTACTTACCAAATCTTGACAGCATGGTAAAAACCAAGCCTTATGGAAAAAAAAAAAAAAAACAAAAAAACAACAACATATACCAAGATATTATAAGAATTTACCACCTTCATCATACACTGAGTTGCAGTCAGTTCTATATAATTTACTCATGATGCATAGCAGCGCCCTTTTTGCCCTACTTACCAAATCTTGACAAGCATAGTAAAAACTAAGTCTGTGGAAAAAACATATACCAAGATATTTATAAGAGTTTACCACCTTCATCACATAATCACCACAGACCCATCTTTCTCTGGCACCCAAATACCCTCCCTTCCTAACACCACTGTATTACTTTTATTCATATTTACTTTAAGTTGTAACCTTGACGCAGCAGTAAACACTTGAGATAGCAATATCATGTCATGTGCAAATAACAATATCACTACCTGGACAAAATCCACTATTCAGGTTTACTCCATGTCTGCCGTTGTTAATAATATCAAAGACAAGTTCATTAATAAACAGTGAGAGCAAGACAGTGCTACACATATC
>OY757556.1:7259333-7273771 GCA_963584105.1 Alviniconcha strummeri
AGAAAAAGGAGAAGGCGAACAACACCGACAAACCCAAAGCAACCCGACCCAGATCCCTAAGGCCTGGGCATTAAGAGATGTTAGTGATCTTACTGGAACCAAATGAGTTAGTAAGTAACAGAGGTTAACGTTCTGTCCGCGGCACATGGCTTGGGACCAAATGAGCCAACAGAAACCGACAAGCTTTCCAGGAGAAATGTACTGTTTTCAGTCCTCTTTTGCCTCTGCATGTCTTGTATTTTAGGACTGATGGCTCGCTTTATATATATAGCGCGGGGAACTGTTGACAAGCCTGATTGTGTGTGTGTGTGTGTGTGTGTGTGTGTGTGTGTGTGTGTGTGTGTGTGTGTGTGTGTGATTTAATTCTGGAATAACTGGTTGGCTCATCAATTACGTTATATGCTAAAGTCAAAGAAATCTGGCAAGCACTCATCAGGCATAATGACCGCATGATGTCGCAGAATCAAAAGTAGCCCCAGAAAAACTGAGTCGTTCCCTAAAGGCGGACACCACACACTGAAGCTGCCCGCATTGCCATCACAGCACAGGGGCCGGCTACGGCGGCCTGCCCGCACACCCGCACGCCTAAATGCCTTGCCTTACTTGTCGCGCGCTTTCCGACATTGGTGGCGGGTCGCCACTTACCACGTCACGGGCCACTTCCGGTCTGGTGAGAGTCGAGGTGCCTGCAGAATGCGTGGGCAACACGACAGCGGCACCCCGCGCTGCACGCCCTCTTGATCTAGTAGCAGGCAACGCATTGGATTCGCATTACTGGGTTCGTTCCGAGGGTCATCGGTTGGACTTTTCACTGTTATTCGCCTTCTCTTCGTTCTCGTCCATCTGACCGCAATAGCGCTGATTCGACGATGCTCAAAGAAATATGTTCTGCAGATAAAATTGATACACTGTTTCATGCAGCGACCTTTATCCAGGTAGAGACCGAGGTTTCCAACCGAGTCGGAGGAAGTGACGGTCAGATGGTTTGGCAGATGGATAACGATGCAGATGCGTCTCGGAGTTTTGAAGAATTAAATAGCATTTCTTCAGCATTGCCCTCGTTCAGCTGAACTTTACTGTCACATCAGTTATCGCCAGGGGCTTCCGTGAACAACGGCAGCAGAGCCCACTCCAACAAATCTAACATTATGTCTTGCCCCGCTGCTGGCAGGCAGATAATGGTTAGGTTAAAGCTTAGCACCTTCAGCGTCGTTCAAAGTTTGTCGTTCTCGAGGTCAGAAGGCACTGTATCAACAGTAATGAAATTGACTTAGTCACAGCGCAACCACTGTGTGTGTGTGTGTGTGTGTGTGTGTGTGCGTGCGTGCGTGCGTGCGTGCGTGCGTGCGTGCGTGTTCGTGCCTGCGTGTATGTACGAGTAAGTTGTCACAGGATAAGCTATGGGAATGGTAACTACGGATCGTCACTGTTAAAATGTCAGGTACTATTCTCACGAGAACTGGAACTCGAAAACTACTGTAATTTAGGTTCAGACAAAGACCAACAACTAGTTCTTGCTAAGCTACCGAGAGAGAGAGAGAGAGAGAGAGAGAGAGAGAGAGAGAGAGAGAGAGAGAGAGAGAGAGACAGACAGACAGACAGACAGACAGACAGACAGACAGACAGACAGACAGACAGACAGAGGGATAGACAGACAGAGGGATAGACAGTGAGGTGTAGACGTTGGGTTGCATCACACATCTTTCAATTTCCTGCCGAGTGCAGACTGATCAGCTTACATCCCCGCATCCCCGCACTCTAGGCGCTTCCAAGGCGGGCGCGAGACGGGGTTTCTGATTAGAACGAAACACCACCCAGCCCCAGACAGGAAAGCACATTGATCAGAGGGCGACAAGGGGCGAAGACAAGCCGAAAATCTCCCAATTTCCCGCAAACCATCTACTCTTGATGCCGGCCTATTTCCCTACACCACCAGCGGCTAACTCAGGCCAGGGAGAAAACTGGGTCTCGGGGCTAAGGGATGTAATTAATATGAAAGAGGAATGGTGGGAGCGACAAGTGGACAAGAGCGCGGGTGCGGGGAGGCAAACACGGCCACACAGGGGTGGGGACCCGGGCCGGTGCCGCTAGCCCCGTGCACACACACGTCCATTACCGTCTAGAGCTGTAACTGGCCTCAGGAAACCCGTGTGGAACTAGCGTTAGAGCCACAATGAAATGTTTACGTGCACACACACACACACTCACACACAGGGGAGGGAGGGAGAGAGAGAGAGAGAGAGAGAGAGAGAGAGAGAGAGAGAGAGAGAGAGAGAGAGAGAGAGAGAGAGAGAGAGCTCTTGGATTTTTCACGTCCCGTTTGACTCACTGAATGACCTCTAACACTGAAGGAATAAGACATTCAGGCCGGAGCATAGTGTTACAATGTGTTCTTGTTATAACTACAACACTTACATGATAACATGGGGAAAGGTAAAACACGGCCTCGAAAACTTTCTTTTACAAGGATTTTAGTTTATGTTAAGAGAAAACCTGTCTAGCAACTAGTCCTTGCTAAGCTACTGAGAGAGAGAGAGAGAGAGAGAGAGAGAGAGAGAGAGAGAGAGAGAGAGAGAGAGAGAGAGAGAGAGAGTTGGTGTTGTTGGGGTGGGGTGGGGAGAACCTGTGTCCAAAGCAGAGGTCCCAAAGGCCATAAGGGTCGGGTAGACGCTTCACAAGGCCATGTACCCATTGCAGCTTTAACGTACACTCAGACCATACTCCGTCACCTTTACCAAAACTAAGCAGACGAACAATCTGCAGGAACGGCCCGGCCCGCCTGCCGGACCATGCCAGCTGCCGCCCGCCCACAGACGCAGCGGCGTCTTCACCACCACAGGGCTGAGCACCTATGGACGTGTCCCGTGGGCCGTGACGTCCTCTCCAGACCAATCGACATCGCTTTCAACTCAGACGACTCAGGATTCATTAGACTGCTCATACATCACAGAACGAAGACCGCGGAGTTTTGAAGCTCACTGCTCCTAGCAGTCTATCTACGGGCCCTGAACAGACACAAGTACAAAAAGATGGGCAATCCCGTGTCGAAGTGGTGTCAGCAGCATCGGGTCGGTGGGAGAACTTAGCAATGAAGTATCAGCACAGCGGGACCAGAGGTAGTGAAAGGTGAAATACATGCTGTCAACGACGGCCGTAAGATAGTTCTGCATGGCGCAGGCCTACTGATGTCTGGATTGATTGGACTAATTCTGCAATGATGAATAATTTGATCACAAATTCCATAATACCACAGCTCAGAGCGTATTTCCGGTGTGTCGTCGAGACAACGTGCAAGACCTAATGATAGCTTGATCGACTGATTACTGGCCTTTAACGCCAAGTCAAGCGTAAACGTTCTATCAGAGCCAAACACGGGCCACCAAACCACATGTAGGTGAATAAGGGACTGACGATAATTACGACACTTTATACTGGTAAATAATGAGTCTGAATGGACCAGGAAGGCAGAAATTAGAAAGGCAGAATTGCGTGAAATAAGCGAAGTATGCAAAGCAACCTCCAAGCAGCGGCCGAATGGGTCACGCCATGGGTCTCCCAAACTGTCAGCAAACCCAGCATAATTCTTCGTCTCTACTCAAATGGCAGTACGTTTGTAGTAATACTAATCGTGAAATATCTGTATAACCTCAAACAAAAACAGAGGTCGGCGCGCTATACAGAATTCAAATAAAATTATAACCTGTACCCCTGTTGAGACACCTCAAGCAGAAAATGACAAACAATGACGACAAGCAATTCAAATCACAAGAAGTTAAACAGCAAGACTACACCACACACACACACACACACACACACACACACACACACACACACACACACACACACACACACACACACACACACACACAGCAATTAGCGAAGTACACAAGTTGCTTCGCAGTGGCTGGGTCCCTATATCCTTAACACTGTTCTGGCGGTGGCTGACAATGCAGGTCGGAGCGCTTGGACGAGCTATTCATCTCTACCCCCCCCCCCCCCCCATTTCCCCCTCCCCCATGAGCCTAAAGCCCGTTCTTAACTGGGCGAATGTTTGTTCGTCCGAACATACTTCGGACACTTCGACGAACTATGATTCGTTTCTTAACTGAACTTCTAGTTCGCCGAATATGGTTTGGACAGTCCAAACTTTACTTCATTCTCAACTGGCTTGTAATGAGATACGAGCTTCGGCCCGAACTTGCGGCAGACAGCATGATCGAAAATGTAGGCTAAAGTCAAGTCAATATACTTTAATCATCCCTCACAGGGTAATTCAACTAACTACTATCTCCTTCTGGGTCTCCGAGACAAGGCTGCGCCTCCCACAAGTCAACAAATAAACAAATTCCATCCGAAGCGAGTGAAGAACCTAGCGACACCGTCATCCATCTTTATTTTTTCTTCATCCACAGGAGAGCTCTGCTCTCAGCCAATCAGAGGCAATGATCGTCCAATAGGGCCAATGTTCCCAGAACATGTTGAGCGAAGCTTTTTGGACCCCGAATATAGCTTCGACGAATACTTCCAACTAGGTTCGCGAGGAAAAGTTGGCCCAATTAAGAACCAACTAGGTTCGCCGAATACTTCCAACTAGGTTCGCGAAGAAACATTCGTCCAATTAAGAACGGGCTTTATGGTTTCTGTGGACGTAAAGCATCAGGAAAGAAAGAATTTCAGCGGACAGGTTGGTGGAGACAAAGAGTGTCCCTTCAATGCCGTAACCAATTATGTCAGAGTGTGGAGGAAGCGTGCCGGAAAGCGCGGCTTGGAGCGTGCGTGCCGCCAAGTCGTATCCCGACCCACTGCAACCGCAATTCAAGAGAGGCCCTTGGACAGCCGACTATGGCGGTTTATTAGCGTCAAAAGACAAAATTAGTAAATGTGTGCACATAATTAGAAATTTTGTCTTTTGACGCTAGCAAGCCGCCAAGACCCGGCTGCAGCTTCATTTGTACGTCCGCGGTGCCCCGCGGCGCAGACCCGATGATAGCGCCGTTCAGTTTCTGCATATTCACAAACCACCCCGCAGGCTACCCACAACGGCACTTCGGGGACTACCGCAGGTCGTAACTTTCCATCACCCAGTCGGGAATCTGGCAGTTTATGAGCATGTTCCCTAGGACCGGAACAAGTGCGTCTCTCCGCGCACTAGCCCAAGATCCCACCAATCAAAATCTTCATTCCCACGCGCACTCGGGCGAGCTCACATTTCACCCTGATGTCCCCCCATCTCGCTCAGATAACACCCAACCGACCGCAACAAATCCGCTCCAACGACTAAACCGATTCTCCACAGTGATCCACGAGGGAGAGCCCATCGCCGAAGTCACTGGGCGGCGGGAGGTGGGGGGGGGGGGTGGTGGTGGTTAACTAATCATGATCTAGGCTGTACGGAGGACAATGGCCAAGGGACCAGGACACAACCATCTTCATCGGTTCAGTTCCCCTCCCGGTATTATTGCCCTAACAAGGACAGCGAAAGCAAGACATTGAAAACTGCAAAAGACGACCATACCAACAACGGAAGTGAAGAGGAGACAGAAGAAACTGCAGAAGAAAACCAGCTGAACAACAGAACTGAAGACTGCAAGGAGACTGTGAAAGGTCGTGACCGATATTCCCTACACAGAAGACTAGTTAAGCAGTTAGTGGATTTTAACATCCTGCCAACCGCACAGGGTCACCTCAGAATGAAGAAGGACTATGGCCCCAAGAAGGAAAGTGGTGACTGGATACAGAGGAAATGAGGCAGGTTGGTGACTGGATACAGAGGAAATGAGGCTGGTTGCTGACTGTTACGGAGGACTATGGTCACGACCCGGCAAGTCAACGGCTGACCGCGTCCTCGCAACTGATTGCTGAGAGATACCGCTGTGGCCGTGTTCCTCTCTCCGGGCGGGCGTCCAGGCCCAGTGCTGTGTACGCAGACCAGGGAGACAGATAAACGAGAAGTCTCCCTGTGCTCTCCGCTGCGTCCACGCGGTAACTAACACCAGCCTGCGTCCCGCGATGCTCGACACTCCCAACCGTCAAGCGCCCCAGGACCAGTCACACATTCACAGCATTGTATACCTGGTCGAAACCCGAGGCACAATCACACATTCACAGCATTGTATACCTGGTCGAAACCCGAGGCACAATCACACATTCACAGCTCTTATATACCTGGTCGAAACCCGAGGCACAATCACACATTCACAGCTCTTATATACATGGTCGAAACCCGAGGCACACACTCACAAGTACAACGCTGGCTCGCAGTTGCAGGGGGCCGACGAGCAGGAAAACGTTGAGTCAACGCATGAACAGAACAATGCTTTAGACGGGTATGCTCATGGACTGCCCGAACATCCTCCAACCTCCCACACTCGACCCCACTCCACCCCACCCTCCAAAGGTATAGTACTCATTTTATTCAAATATACAAAAAAAATTTAATCACTCGTTCATTTCCACCACACACCGTGTGCTGACTAGCCTGTCGTTTGGATTCAAATACACATGAGCGTGAACCGTAAGAGTGAACCTTGGACTAAAACCAACACACAGGGGAGTTAACTAGCGCTCAAAAGATGTCACACAAACACAATAGCAACAAACACCCGAGTCGCCTACGGTAACTCTGACCTGGCATGCGAGTAAATGCAAGGTACATGAACTCGACCAGAGGTACATCCTCAAAAAAGGATGCCTCCTAGTGGCATATAATTATACCCTCTATCTCAGGCACACTCGGCAACACAGGTGCGCACAGGTGTAATTTTTATTCTTTTTATTACTTTTTTCTTGGACCAGAACTCAAAGAACAGAACCACCCAAACCAGAGGTTACTGGCTAGAACGGAATGCTACAGAAAGGGTAGTCAGAGAGCGCAGCACGGCACGTGTCGTCATCGCTCGCGTCCTGACAGAGAATCCCACACCACACGGAACGAAACCGCCAGTGCAGCGATTTTCTCCACAAGCGTGCGATGCGACAGAGAACGGCAGCAACAACAAAGGGACCGAAAAACAAAAACAAAGGAGAGAGTAACCGGATAGCCATGGAGGCGGTGGTGTCGATGAAAAGCGAAGTGCGGCCAACAGCAGTCTGTTGTGATTAGCGCCTCCTTGCCTGTGACCAGGGCCAGCCAACAAAGTGAATGGCACTAGGACCGAGACGGCAGAAACAGCGAGAGAAAACAGCAGAGCGACGCCGGCCAGGGGACGGGGCGCTGATGGAAAGCCAATTGAAATCAATAACGGTCCGTTCGGGTTAGCACCTCCTTTGTGGACATCCAAAATGTTTACGACGCCGCCGTGTTCTCCTTGTTCTTTGTGACACGGACAGCGCTAAGGGGGATGGCCAGCCGTGCGGTCACTGCGTTACCGCCGGACTGTCTCTCCCCCCCCCCCCCCCCACCGCCCCCTTGCCGTTTGCCAGATATTGCCCCAGTCCGTTGGCACCGCCAGAGCGGCCGGAGCGGAATGCAATGAATATGCGGAGACCGTCTTGGCCTTGGCATGTCTCCCTTTGATAAGGAATATACATATACATACGCCTATATATACGTATAATATATATGCATATGTATACGCCTTTTGAGCGTTTGCACAAAGATTTGCTTCTCTTAGATAATAACTATTTGTGTAACTTGCGGTAGTGGCTTGGGTGTGAATACTTATCTGATAATGAGAATGCGTATATTGTTTTGGTTTTGGCATTAATATGCACTAGCTACCTACTAATCTTGCTTGTCTTTGATAACAACGTTGCGCACATCTATTTGGCGTTCGTATGAAAACTGACTCTCTCGGATACCTGAGAAATCCGCACAGGTCTTTTTAGGCGTTGACATGAATACTGTGTTTCTTTGATTAAAGCGCTCTTCTGTCAAAGACCGAGACTATTCATATGGATGTCAAAAAGACACACGTAGAGAAGTGTACGTGAAGTGTACGTGTGTCTCTTTCACATCGATAGGAATGGTCCCTATCTTTGATAGAAGCGCGTGTTTGTTACAGCTGATCAGGCTACAACAAACGTTGTCCACAAGGATGTGCTGCAAGCTGTGCATGGCCGGTGAACAGCGCCAAAAGAGACGCTGCCAAATGCTGGTCCTCATTTCACACGCCATAAGCACGAACGCGCAAGCTTCTACACTATCGGAGATACAAAAACGCGCCTGTGAAAATCACATGACCACTACCACCAAGTCCCTCACTGTGGGCAGGTCGCTGCATGTGTCTGTGATCCATAACCACAATTCCCACAGCAGCTCGTGCCAGTGTGGAGAGATGGGCCGGAAAAGGACAGCCTCACAAAAGAAGGGGAAGTGGCTGGAGAGATGTGGGGCGAGGGGTGGGGAGGGGCGTTGATTGGGGGGTGGGGGGGAGGGGGGGAGCTGTTATTCCGCCGAGCTCAGGCCAAGAGAAGCACACACTATTACGCACATCTCCGGTGAACTTGGCCTGAGCCGATGGTATGGAAATGAGATGCAAATCTGGTTAATCCGGGGCTTCCGCCACCCCATCGCTCTGGCGTCTTAACGGGCAACGTCTGATTTGCATGGCGTGCCGCTGCCGTTCATCAGTCACGTCACCCGCCACCACCACCAGCACCGCCACCACCACCAGTATCTCCAGACCTGCCAGGGTGGATTTGCACAGCAGCACGCACGCTGTACAGCAGGCACGCCAACAGGTTGATCCGTACCAAAGCTGATTTGCATATAAATGTGCAGCTGTAAATCAGCCATACCATTGGGCAACACTGACAGCAAGCTTAGATTTGCCGTGGTTAATTTGCACGTAAAGTTGTGAGTCCTAAATCAGCCAACACGTGCGGCACAAGCTCCTGCCAGCACGCTCAAAGTTGCCCAGGTTCATTTGCATGTACAGATGCAGCTGTATATCAGTCGAAAGCGGTGGGATTATTTACACGATGTTTAAGTGTCGATACCAGTATCAATCGCGGTATGGGACACTGTTTACAAGCGCAAAGATCGATTCGTATGCATAAAATGCTGCAGCAAATCAACCATAGCATGTGGCACTATTTACAAAATGAAAAACGTTCCACTGCTTGCGAAGCTCAGACAACAGTGCCATGTGGCACCACCTTTCACCCAGGGTGTGTTGCAAGGCTGAAGCGTGCCATGTAGCACCACCTTTCACCCAGGGTGTGGGCCAAGGTTGAACCGTGCCATGTGGCACCATCTTGTACCCAGGGTGTGCTGCAAGGTTGGACTACACGGGAAGCAGTTACTGTGAACAGAACGTGCACCCGACGCGTACGTCACACGTCTGTATCGACCTGCTTTTAAGACAGTGGAAAACATGCTAATGTGGCCGTGGAGCGGGCAGTCTGATCTGCATGTACAAGTGGCCAACACTGTGACTAATTGCCGCGTCCATGGTGAGTGTGACACTCACGTTCTGGCACGTTCGGCCGCTGTGCAAAGATACCGCCTTAGCAAGTACAGAGAGACTAGCACGCACGTCAAGAGACTGGCTTGCAGGTCAAGTCTGGGCAGTGTCTGCATATGGCACATCGAGCAAGGACATGATCGTTTTATGTAACTGTCCTCTACAGTGAATAGATGTATGTCTATATATGGTACACCAAGTAAGGGCATGATTGTGTTTGTAAGTGTCCTCTACAGAGACTAGACACATTAAACGAAACACATTCTCTCCAGAACATTAACCACACAACCAACCGGCCGACTTACCTGTTGTCACGCACATCCAGGAAAACGAAAACCACATCCGAACCCCCCCCAAAAAAAAAAAAAAAAAAACAACAACAAAAAAACGACTACAGATGCTTGCAATGCAAAGTAATAATCACACATACAGGCAGACAGACGACGGAAGGATGGGCGAGCTGACAAACAAATTGACTGACAGACAATTAGACACAGCACCAGTTTCGAGAAGTCTTGTATGTCGTGGTAAAATGTTTCGTGACACATCAGCTACAACGAGAGAGAGAGAGAGAGAGAGAGAGAGAGAGAGAGAGAGAGAGAGAGAGAGAGAGAGAGAGAGAGAGAGAGAGAGAGTTTGCTAATCGGCAACAAAATATTCAGACAATGACCATCTGACCACTGGAAATTCTGGCCCAGTCAGCAGAAATCCGGACCACTCTCACAGCCCCGCCCAACAAGGAAAGCGGCTGGTGGACTGACCTTGAGGTAATAGACGAGGAGCTCGTTGAGCGAGGGGTCGGCATTGAGGTTGACGAGGTAGGGGCAGGTGTTGTCCAGCCGGATGCCCGAGCTCTGCACCGACACCCCCATCTGCTCCAGGGCCTTGTGGCGCTCCTGCACACATCCACATGGCATCAACAGACTGGCACGTTGTCCTGTTTACATCTTCAACAGACTGACCACTTGTCCTGTTTACATCTTCAACAGACTGACGCCCTTGTCCTGTTTACATCTTCAACAGACTGACACGGTGTCCTGTTTACATCTTCAACAGACTGACCACTTGTCCTGTTTACATCTTCAACAGACTGACCACTTGTCCTGTTTACATCTTCAACAGACTGACACGTTGTCCTGTTTACATCTTCAACAGACTGACGCCTTGTCCTGTTTACGTCTTCAACAGACTGACACGTTGTACTGTTTACGCTTTCAACAGACTGACACGTTGTCCTGTTTACATCATCAACAGACTGACATTGTCCTGTGCTACATCATCAACACACTGACATGTTGTACTGTTTACGCTATCAACAGACTGACACGTTGTCTTGTTTATGTCACTAACAGACTGACACGCTGTCCTATTTATGTCATCAACAGACTGTCACGTTGTCCTGTTTATGTCATCATCAGACAGACACGTTGTCCTGTTTATGTCATCAACAGACTGACACGTTGTCCTGTTTATGTCATCAACAGACAGACACGTTGTCCTGTTTGTGTCATCAACAGACTGACATGCTGTACTATTTATGTCATCAACAGACTGACACGTTGTCCTGTTTATGTCATCAACAGACATATTGTCCTGATTACCCTATCAACAAACTATGACGCTGTCCTGTCATACACCCGTCAGCTGTGTCATCGAACACAGTCACATACCCACCAGGTGTGTCATCGACAACAGTCACATACCCACCAGGGGCGTCATCGAACACAGTCACACACCCATGTCCTCATTTACTTACCGTGCAAGCAACAACAAACATATCTCTCCAGCATCATTCGCTGCACCCCCCCCCCCCCCCCCGGTCCCCCCGACACATACACGCATGCATAAACACACACACACACACACACATGCATAAACATGCACACGCATACACCCTCACACATACCACACAAATACACCGCACGAACACACAAATGCACGCATCCCCCCATCCAACTCACCACACGCACACGTGCCCGCACGTGCGCGCGCGCACACACACACACACACACACACACGCACGCACGCACGCACGCACGCACGCACGCACGCACGCACGCACGCACGCACACACACTTACCATGTGAACCTTCTCGGTCTCAGCCAGCTTCTCTTCCCAAGTCTTCGACATGTCTTTCATCAGTTTCTCTGACTCGCTCAGCCGTTCCTGCAGGTCCGGCGCTTTCAGGCTCTGCAAAGGTCACACAGCAGTGAACACAGGCGGTTGGGTCACACAGCAGTGAACACAGGCGGTTGGGTCACACAGCAGTGAACACAGGCGATCGGGTCACACAACAGTGAACACAGGCGGTTGGGTCACACAGCGGTGAACACAGGCGGTTGGGTCTCACAGCAGTGAACACAGGCGGTTACGTCACACAGCGGTGAACACAGGCGGTCGAGACAAAAAGCCTGGAGTGCTCAAAGCACATGCAATTATGCGCCCGCAATTGCTGTCCACTGCGGGCCATATCTTCAATGAGTTTATAGCGAGCCTCTCCGCGTCATAAGAATGAACTAATTCAACATGAAACAGTATGCTCCCGCTGGCTGGAACTTGTGGACGGCGGTACACTAAAAATCGACAACATACACAACAGTGACGTAAACCTCAAAACAAGACACAACAGTGACGTAAACCTCAAAACAACATGACACAACAGTGACGTAAAACTCAAAACAAGACACAACAGTGACGTAAACTTCAAAACAACATGACACAACAGTGACGTAAACCTCAAAACAACATGACACAACAGTGATGTAAACCTCAAAAGTAAGTAAGTTGGTGTTTTACGCCCAGTTAACCGGTACGGTTATATCAGGGCGAAAACCTCAAAACATGACACAACAGTGACGTAAACCTCAAAACATGACTCATACCTGCGCAGCGGGACACATACTTGTGGAGCGTCGCCAACGCCTCTCTGAGGTCTCTTGACTGGTCACTAACCACCAGCAACATCATGCACTTACAAATCAACCACAAACTCGGACAAACCTTTCTCTGAGGTTTCTTCCTTGGTTGCCAGCCGCCAGCAAAACCACAGTGTCAAGGATAATACACAAACCCGACGACCAGAGGAAACAGACTGTGCAGCAGAGAACTGCTGGCGGAGACTGGCCACTCTGTCCACTGTCCAGCCTGCATTCACATGCACAGCTCGTTTTCACGTGGCCCTGTGCGGTTGGCAGGACGTTAAAATCCCGTTACTACCTAACTAGCCTGCAAACTCCGGTTAAAAACTCGGACACCTCTAACAAGAGTAAACCACGCCTGCGATGCGGACGGCTGCTGGCGGTCCGTATTTCCTCTGTGAAGTCACTTCACTGGTCCCCAGCCGTCAGCGGAATCACTTTCAAACTGATAATGGCCGGGCAAAAATAACAGATAACTGGCCTTGTCAACACTCCTCACAAACAGGCACACAACCCCCGCAGACAACACCTACCTGATTCCACAGCAACCAGACAGCATGTGCCTGTCCTGCGGTGAATGGTCTCCACCTCTCATTCACATCACCTCACTGTTAGCCATGTGGTTGACTGGGCTCCAAGCACCAACCAACTCACTTCACTGGCTGCCAGCCATCAGCGAAATCGCCCACAACAGACCGACATCAAGCAGACAGCACGACGGACATACCTGTGCCGCGGACAGCTGCTGGCGGAGCATCTCCACCTCGTCGCGCAGGTCCCTGATGATCCGGGCGTTGGGGTCCTCGTTGATGACGGCGTGGTTGACGATGCGCTTGGCGCGGTCGGCGTAGCGCAGCGTGGACAGCGTCTCCTCGTAGTTGTCGGCGGAGGGGCTGATGGTGGCCACCATCACCGTCTTGCTGTTGCCGCCCAGGTTGTCCTGAAGCACGTCCAGCACAACGCTAGCGTGACCGCCCCTGGCGCTCTTAGTTCAGCCAGCGAACGCTGGAGTGCACCCAACACAACACTAGCGTGACCGCCCCTGGAGCTCTTAGTTCAGCCAGCGAACGTTGGAGTGCACCCAACACAACACTAGCGTGACCGCCCCTGGACCTCTTAGTTCAGCCAGCGAACGTTGGAGTGCACCCAACACAACACTAGCGTGACCGCCCCTGAAGCTCTTAGTTCAGCCAGCGAACGTTGGGGTGCACCCAACACTAGCGTGACCGCCCCTGCAGCTTTTAGTTCAGCCAGCGAACGTTGGGGTGCACCCAACACAACACTGGCGTGACCACCCCTGGCGCTCTTAGTTCAGCCAGCGAACGTTGGGGTGCACCCAACACAACACTAGCGTGACCGCCCCTGGCGCTCTTAGTTCAGCCAGCGAACGTTGGGGTGCACCCAACACAACACTAGCGTGACAAACCTTGATGCTTCTGCTTTGGCCAGTTCGCATGGGTCGATAGGTGGGCAACCAAAGACACCGCTGATGTATAGCAACATCTCTCGTCCGCCGGTATTGCCAGTGAGGGGAAACATTTTAAGAGAAACACAAACAGTACACGTTATTGTTCTCGTGGGAATTCATTTGGCAGCAGCGAACACATCGAAACATAAAGCATCCCATAATCATATTAAAGATTAATTCAGACATTGCGAATTACGCAAATTAAAAGCGCTCGCGCGTGCACACACACACACACACACACACACACACACACACACACACACACACACACACACACACACACACACAGAGTACGGACTATTTCTGGGATGTTTCTTGGATTACATTTGCCTTAAGATCAGCCAACACTATGAGGTCAGGGCGCGATGGTCCGACTTACCTTCAGCAGCCAGGTGAGCACGGAGTCCCTGTAGGGGACAAACTTCGCGCCTTTCTTTCCGTGACCTCCGGACTGGTCAGCCAACGCCGAGATGACCAGGCCCAGAGTGGTGAGTGATCTGGTGACAAAGAGCAGTCACTGTGTCGACACTCAGCTCGTGGCTAACAGAATATCAACTCTAGCACACTCATGATAACAACAAGAACAGCAACACGCACGCTCGCACCCCCCCAGCCCCACACACACTGCAACAAAACAAGACACT
>OY757556.1:7273971-7486772 GCA_963584105.1 Alviniconcha strummeri
TCCTGAGGTGATCCTGTGTGGTTCACCAGACGTTAAAATCCGGGAAGTGACTGTTTGTCTGTCGGTGTCGGTGTGCGTTCGTCAGCCTCTGTTTGCCTGTTTTTCGGTAAGAGGCGGGTGGGCGAGCTCTGTAACATTGCCTGTTAGGAGGCCGTCCCTTTGATTCCATAGATATTGACATCGACGTCATCACTGCATGAGATCCCCCTTACTCTGCTGCTTTTTTTCTTTTTCTTCTTTTTCCGCTTTTGTTCCGCGCGCGCGCGCGCGCGTGTGTGTGTGTGTGTGTGTGTGTGTGTGTGTGTGTGTGTGTGTGTGTGTGTGTGTGTGTGTGCTGTTGTCTTTGCGTCAGTATCTGTCTGCAGCTCCACAAAGTCGGCATTATAGCTGACTAGCTGCCGGAGGCGCCATTTCCATTCCTGTTCGTGTGTGCGCCCGTGATGCGTTTCGATGTACGTGTCAAAATGTGTCTCTGCATTAAGGTCTGATATTACTTCTCGGTTGTTTTTGTGAATGCCCCCCCACCCCCCCCGCCCACCCCCCCACCCCCCACCCCCCGATCCCCACCCCTCACGTGTCTGCCGTCTTGCTGCCTCGCGGGATACTCGTTCGTTGGCCGTGCGGGTTTTGGACATGCGTCCTTCCTTCTGCTCGTCTTCCCCGTCTGGCCCGAGACTATTGAAACGTCTTCCTTGGCAGACGTTTAATGGGTCTCTCTTTCCGCCTGTGGGCATGGTTTGAAGTGTATTTATGTCTGTGTCCCCCGGCTGCTGAGAAAACCGACTATGGTTCATTACATGGTACCCTCCAGCAAAGAACTGGTCCAGACGTTTTTATTTCCTTTCCGTCACGTGAGCAGGTGAGGGAGAAGGTGGGGGGCGGGGGGGTGGGGGGGGATCTCTGTGAGCTCGGAAAGTGAGGGCAGGGCTTAAACTGTGAGCGTGGAAAGTGAGGGCGGGGCTTATAACTGTGAGCGTGGAAAGTGAGAGCAGGGCTTAAACTGTGAGCGTGGAAAGTGAGAGCAGGGCTTAAACTGTGAGCGTGGAAAGTGAGAGCAGGGCTTAAACTGCCAGAGGATAGAACCGGGAAAGTAAGACGGCAGGACTGGAAAACTAAGGAAGCTGTGGTAGGCGTTAGGCTGGTAAGCGGAAGGGCCTCGCCTCGATTCCGCTTCGGCTCTCCTCTCTCTTCAGACGTTCTGGTCTGTGAACAGTGTCTTGTGCCTTTGTCCTTCACAATGAATGAAACATTAAAATGCCTCTCAATGCTGCCCATATTAATGCAGGAATCATTCTAATGGTGCCAGTCTAGCAACTGGTGCATAATCCCCCTCTTCTCCTAACCCCCTCCCCTCCCTGTCCCTAATAAGCCTGTGGACGTTAAGCACCATGTTTACTTACTAACTAAACGGCACAGCCAGGAAAGCAAAATGCCTGACCTGCAGGACCGGAACGTAAAAGTGTAAAAAATGGCAGAACCTGGAAAATAAGACGGGGGCTTAAAAGATGGGAAAAGGTGAGAAGGTTGGGCCAGGAACGTGAGAAGGTGGGGATAGAAACATGAGAAGGCTGAGAAGATGAGAAGGTTGGGGTGGAAACACGAGAAGACATAAACAGTGAGAAGGCTGGGTTGGAAACACGAGAAGACATAAACATTGAGAGGGCTGGGGTGAAAACGGCAGAAGAAAAGAAAAAAAGCTGGTATGAAAATGCTAGAAGGCTTCTCGTGGGAATACTGAAAAAATGAAAAGGCTTGGGCTGGAATGAAAATGTGAGACGACTGGGAGAGAAGACAGAGATGGAAAAGTGAGACGACTTGGGTGAAGGTGACAAGGCTGGGATCGAAAAGTGAGACGACTTGGGTGAAAATTTAAAAGACAGTGCTGGGATGGAAAATGTAAGCGCTATCTAGGAAAGTTAGATGGAAAGGCAGAACGAGAAGGCATGTGCTAAGGAAGGTGAGATATGGCAGGACTGGGAAAGATGAAGGAAAGGTTCTCAACCCAGGTAAGCATGAGATTTAGGTAGTTCGAGAGGAAAAAAAGCATCTGATGTTGTATTGGGCATTAAATGGAAATCATGTTACTTCTGGTTCAGAAAGATAACTTTTGTCAAATCGAAATTTTGTCAAGTCGAATTTAAATTCTTGGAATAGAAGTGTCGGTTTTGATGGTCTGTTATTGATGCTGATATCTCTCTCTCTCTCTCTCTCTCTCTCTCTCTCTCTCTCTCTCTCTCTCTCTCTCTCTCTCTCTCTCTCTCTCTCTCTCTCTCTCTCTCTGTCGTGCGCGCCATGTTTCAGAATATTGAGCCGTTAGCTTATATTGCTTTCACTGGGCAGGTTTGTTTTATTTTTGTTAACGAGGTCTTTAGCTTCGATGATGAAGACGATGACTGATAATAACATTTCACGACCCGATTCAGGTCCACCCTACCCAACCCAGCACTGTAATCTGCTTAGGCCAGCCGTCTTTCTTTCGTCTCAGTCCAGTTTCTTTTCAAAACTCAGAATTCCCGGCTTGATTGTTTTCCGGGGGGGGGGGGGGGGGGGGGGGTGAGTGTCGGGTTTCTCAGTGCGATCGGGTTTTATGAAGGTTATGTCCATGTTATTGCGCTTCCATGCTGCTGTTTTTTGGGTTGGGATATCGTATTTTGCTTGCAAACCTGTTGTTCTGGAAAAGTTAAAAATCGATAACTTTATTTTTCGTTTACTTGCGTCTTTGAGTTGCCTTTCTTGTCTTCTTTTTTTTTTTTTTTTTTTACTTTTTCTTCTTTTTTAATTTTTTTTCTTTTTTTTTCTTCTTATTCTTTCTTTTTTTGCGCGCGGAGAAAAATGGGGAGTTTTTTAAGAGGGGGAGGGGGGGTGCTTTCCTCGCGATCCTGGCCGTTATGCTGGCTATTCAGTTGGAGAGCAGACGCGACCAGCCACCATGTGCTAATGCCTTTTTGCACGGAGGAAAGAGTTTGTCTGCGAGTTCTCTCGGCTTTTATTTGATGTGAGGAAAAAGGGGTTGGTATATTAGAACGGGTTTGTCCCTACAGGTGATCCCTTCGGGGCGTTTGTAATTTCTTCCTTTTGTCGAGTCCCTTTTTTCTCTTTTTTTCTTAGCTGTGCCGAAAACAAAGTATGGTGCATTTTTCTGATATTGGATAAACAGGGGGCGAGGGAGCATTTCCGCACCCCCACCCCCCGGTTTATTTCTTGCCTTGGTATAGAAGATACCTTGTTCAGGGAGCTCAAAGGGCTGGAGGCGCTGTGAATATGGTTAGGAGATTCGCCGCTGTTGACTGCGAGATTTTTATTATGGCATCGGGAACTAAGTCTGGCGATTATCAATACCCGAACATCGTCTCCTGAAGAAAACATATAATGGCTGTTGGTAGTTTTGAGGAGAAGAGTATTTAAAAGGAAACGTCGTGGAAAGCGGCGCGAGTGAGGTTGAGGCACTGAAACAAATGTCTATCAAATACTCCGGAATAAGCGAACGACGTCCAAGGACCTTTCCGTGACTCCCCAACTTCCTGCAGCTCCGATAGACGCCGCCATCGGTTGTAACCGCGTTTGTGCAGCCACACTGAAGCTGACCAGCGGGGGCGGAGATGGGGGTGCTGGCAGTGGAGGCAGGGAGCTGGCTGTTCAGCGGGGGCGGGGTGGACGTGGGGTAGTGGCGCCGAAGCCGGACAACCCGAGCTGTGAGCGTTGCGTGTGTGGGTCCAACTTGTCCGCCGGTTTCTTGTCTACACTGTCCATCTTGCTTAGCGTGGCCGAGGTCGTCGTCGTCGTCCCGTTTGCATAAGCCTGCCCGGCACGTTGATGAACGTGGCCGTCTTTTCCAGCTGATGAACGTGGCCGTCTTTTCCAGCGCTGTCCCTTCCGCTGCCACAAAATATAGTCTTTGCCGTGATCTTAACAGAAGGATGGTCCTTTACGTGGTCTTAACAGAAGGGTGGTCCTTGGCTTGATCTTAACAGAAAGGTTGTCCTTGCCGTGGTCTTGATATGGTTTAAACGACCAAGGTCGTAACATAGTTTTGGTCCTTTGCGTTGTCTTAACATAGTTTGGTCCTTGCCATGGTCTTAACATACTTTGGTCTTTGCCGTGGTCTTAACATAGTTTGGTACTTGCCGTGGTCTTAACATAAAGGACCAAGGTCTTAACATAGTTGGTATTTGCCTTGGTCTTAACAGTTTGGTACTTGCCGTGGTCTTAACATAAAGGACCAAGGTCTTTCTTTTTTGTTGTTGTTGCTGTCCCATCATCTGTGCCGACCTCAGAGGCACTGCTCCCGCGCCGCTCGTCCCGGCATCCCCCACATTCGGCCGCCACACCTAGGGCTCATTCCGCATCGCGGCCCCACCCCCAGAGGTCCACAGGAGGAGACGTCAGATCGTTGGTAGGCTGCCATCCGAGGGAAACACTGCATTGCTGCTGAGTCACTTTGGTGGTGTTCAGTAGTGCCTGTACTGATAACATACACAGGACACCACCTACTGTGCCCCCTACTGACGATAGTGTTAGCTAAGTCGCGGGGCAGACTGAGTGAGCGTCCGTCCAGAGAGCAGACCGCCGCTATGTCCCTTCACCAATCCTCCTATGTGGACTTCTGACGTTGAGGGCGTTGATCAGAACTGCCTCAGGCAAGGGAGGAAGTAGGAACACCAAGACTGAGGCCACCACGAGTGTGGCATGAAGGGCTACAGAAGCTGATACTTTTTTTCTTTCTTTTTTAATGCAGAGATCAGTGAGGATGAGGATGATAACTGATGATGCTATGGAGGTCCATTTCGGTTTGAGACTACTCGACAGGGCCGCAGACCACGCTTCCTGTTATAATTATCCCGGTGTTAACCAGGCCCGGAAACTGCGGCACCTGCAGTGTTTTTTCAAGTAATTAGAGCAACACTCTCAAAGACGCATCCGTGGAGTGGATGAAGCTCGGGTGTGTGGTTCCAGCCTTCCCATTGGGCCTATAGCACTCCCAGCTCTGGGTAGGAGCTGGCCAGGGATGAAAAATCCCGCATGACTCTATTTGGATTCGAACCCCAGACCTTCCGACCCACAGTCCGACGCGCTAACCACTGCGCTACGGGGGCCGGTGGGACCAAGGTCTTAACATAGTTTTGATCCTTGCTGTGGTCTTAACATAGTTTGGTCCTTGTTAGGTCCTTGTCGTGGTTTTTACAGTTTGGTCCTTAGGGAGGGGTTTGCTGGTTTATATGGATATATGTAGGGAGGGGTTCACAAAGAGTGATCGTAAAAAGGGGGTATCCTTGGTGATGGGCTTGTTTAGATAGAAATATGAAGAAAGGCCGGTTTCGGAAAAAGTGAGGTGTCTTTTTATCAAGGGTTCCTCATTGCGGACAAAAGGAAGGAGTGAAGAAGTGAATGTGGAGTCACGACACGAACAGTGCGGTAATCATGTGCATGGCCAGCAGGTTGGTCTGCTGTAGCTGTTGTCACTGGCAGGACACGTCCGGCCCGGCCAGAGGGTGTAAAATGATATCTGTGTATCATAATATGTCACCGGTCCCTCACAGTCTGTGAAAGTGCTGGTGTTCGCTGTGTGGGTGTCGGTGTACGTTTTATAGCTGTGCGTATCTGTGCGACCTGACCCGGGCCTCACCGTGTTGTTCTTGGCTCCGACACGACAGTGCAGCCCCGCCCTCCGCCCCCCGATCCCCTCCTCCTCCGTCCATGTACAACGCACCAATCCACCTACTGCTGACCTAGCTGCAGTAAGCAGGAAGAGCGAAACGGAAGATCACTGTACACTGTAACGTGCCTACAAAACCTTTCAGGTCTTGACTTGTGACATCGTTGTTGTTGTCGGTCTTGCTGTCACTAGACTTTGCCAACTGCGTGTATGGTGAACTGACGTTGCTGTGTAGTGACCGCCTGCAGAACTGACGTTGCTGTGTAGTAACCGCCTACAGAACTGACGTTGCTGTGTAGTGACCGCCTGCAGAACTGACGTTTCTGTGTAGTGACCGCCTACAGAACTGACGTGGCCGTGTAGTGACCGCCTGCAGAACTGACGTGGCTGTGTAGTGACCGCCTGCAGAACTGAGTTGCTGTGTAGTGACCGCCTGCAGAACTGACGTTGCTGTGTAGTGACCGCCTGCAGAACTGACGTTGCTGCCAGTGCGCAGTAACCGCCAGCACAAACGACTACACTGCCTTTGTGTACAGTGACTACTTGGATAAACAACGCTACTGCCGGCGTGTGGAATGTAGTGACCAGTTTTGAATACGACGGCAGTACCGGTTATATAGTGAACACCCGCACAAATGACGGTACCACCTGTGTTAGTGAGCATCTGCTCAAACGACGGTACTACCTCTGTAGTGACCTCCAGGAGAAACGACGGGACTACCGGTATATATAGTGACCACCCAGAGAAAGCACACAACTGTGACCCTAGCTGTTACCACCTACACGAATGGTGGTACTACCTGTGTGCATACTGACCAATGGGGAAAACGACGATACTGCCCGTGTGTGTGTGTGTGTGTGTGTGTGTGTGTGTGTGTGTGTGTGTGTGTGTGTGTGTGTGTGTGTGTGTGTGTTGTGTGTGTGTGTGTTTGTGTGTGTGTGTCTAGTGAACACCTTGAGAAATACGATACTGCCTATGTGTGCCGGTGCTGTCGTGAACGCCTTGAAGAATACGATACTGCCTGTGTGTGAACTGGAGTGAACACCTTGAGACCCCACAGTACTTAGTACCCGTGTGTGAAATTACCACAGTACTGCTACATCTGTGTGACGGTTCGGCTTTGGCGCGAGTGACGTTGCCGCGTTTGGGAATGCCGCTATGCAATAAGACTAGTGATGGAGTGGCCTGTCCGTGTGTCAGCAATGTGTTGTGTATATTTCTTTCTGTGTTGTAACCTGACCGCGCGCCTGTCGGAAGTAATGTGGGCAGGTTTGTGGGACAACTACTTCCCTTGCCACCTTCCTCGGCCTTCACTGGCCTTGGAAACGTTTGGCTCAGTGACCGCCCCTTCAGGTCAGCTGGGCGAGATTGTGCGTCTGCATCTTTTTCCAGCACAAAATATATGCTGTACGTAAATACATTCATCTGCAGTGTCCGCCAGCCATTCCGACTGATGAACGGTGGATGACGTTTTGTCAACAATTCGCGGGGGGGGCTCTTTTTTATATTTTATATCCTGCTGGACTTTGGTTACACCAGTGCCGGGTTTGCGGCGTGTCTGTCACGTGTGGGTGCTGTTTGTTGTGTGTGGGCAATTCGTGACCAGGATGTTGTCGTTGCTGTCTTGGGCGTAACGCTTTGGACGGAATAATCGAGGGTAATCGAGGTGAGTGCGCTCGGACGGGCTACGTGTTGTTTTTCAGGCTGGGGTGTGTTGGGCTTTGTTGATGAGGTCTCTGCGCGTGCACTGTGAGAGAGAGCGAGAGAGAGAGAGTTTATGCCTGTATGTTTGTGATGGAGAAAACGTGTGTGTGTGTGTGTGTGTGTGTGTGTGTGTGTGTGTGTGTGTGTGTGTGTGTGTGTGTGTGTGTGTGCGAGCGAGCGAATGGGGCATCTATTTCGGAAATCAGAAACCATCAGAGCCGGAGAACAAGCCAGTTACTTACACATCTCCACCTCTGACAGGGCCGATGTCTTCCATCCGACAGCTCTGCCCCCATGGCCGGCCATTACCGCAATTAATCACACACCCGCCTCGCTCTTCTCTCGTCGCCATGCTTTCTGCCCAAAGGGAAAGCGAGTAATTCGATTACTTGCAAGCAATGTGATCCTGAAGGACAAGCAGATAAATCCCGACTTGTTTGTGTAGCAAGTGTGACGTTGCGTCCGTGCCTGTCGCGGGTTGGGCCGTGTTGGTACATGTCTTGGTCTTTTCTCTTTTCTTGGCCGGTCTCTACACTTTTTTTTTTTTTTTTTTTGGCCTGTGTCTCGGTCTCTAGACTGTTCCTTGGCTGATTGCTTGGTCTCTGGACTGTTCCTTGGCTGATTGCTTGGTCTCTTAGACAGTTCCTTGGTAGATGTCTTTGTCTCAGCACTGTTCCTTGGCTGATACCTGATGTCCTGGTCTCTATATTAAATACCTGATGTCTTGGACTGTTCCTTGGCTGATTCCTTGGTCTCTGGATTGTTCCTTGGTTGATGTCTTGGTCTCTGCACTGTTTCTTGGCCGATGTCTCGGTCTGAAGACTTGATAACTGATGTCTTGGTCTCAAGACCCTTTTTTGGCTGTCTTAATCTCTAGACGATTTCTCAGCTGATGTCTTGATCTCTGGACAGTTTGCTGATTTTCTGGTTTCTGGACAGTTTCATAGCTAATGTTTTGGTCTCTGATGGACGGTTAGCTGCTCTCTAAACTATTTCTTAGCTGGTATCTTGGTCTTTGGGCCGTTAGCTGGTATCTTGGTCTCTAAACCGTTAGCTGGTATCTTGGTCTCTAAACCGTTAGCTGATATCTTGGTCTTTTGGCCGTTAGCTGATATGTTGGTCTCACCGTTAGCTGGTATCTTGGCCTCTAAAGCGTTGGCTGGTATCTTGGTCTCTAAACCGTTAGCTGGTCTTTGGGCCGTTAGCTGGTATCTTAGTCTCTGGACCGTTAGCTGGTATCTTGGTCTCTGGACCCTGGTAATGTGGGTATCTAGACTACTGGCTGATATCTTAGTCTCTGGACTGTTAGTTGATATACTGGTCCCTAGTTTCTTGGCCTTCGAGTTGTTTGCTGGTACTTTTTTCTCCTGATTGTCGACTCATATCCTGGACTTGTTTCTGTCTGTAGAGTGAGCATTCCCCGGACCTTTAGAATTATCGTGCCAGCATCAGGCGACTTCTACATCAGCGGACCGTGGGATTCAAGGCGAGGTGTGTACGCGTGTGTGTGAGTCCACGAGTGTCAAAGACATGTGGTACTGCTAGACTCCAGCACAAGGCGAGGTGTGTAGCACGTGTGTGGTTCCACGAGTGTCAAAGACACGTGTTACTGCTAAGGCCCAGCACAAGGCAGGGACTCGTCCTGAGTAATTCCTATATGCGGTACTTACTGTAAGGGTCTTTGTTAGGGTCACATAGAGGCCAGGGATTTTGCCTTTCTGATTTCAGCCTTCGTGCTTCATTCAGCTTTTGTTCCAAGCCCTCTTCCAATGTCAAGTGACATGTACAGTGAAGAATGACTGCATGGGGCTTTCACGTACGTGTCGCGTTGTCACAGGATGGATTCTGTCTCGCCTTCGTATGACCTTGGGGGTTGGGCGGGCGTTAAACATCAATCAATCAGTGCTAGTGTCTCAGGCCTTTCCGAACTGTGGCACAACTACAGAACGTAGCCGTTGTCAGTGTCCCTACGCTTGCCGCACGGGGTCCGAAGCTGTCCGAACTCGACACGCGACACGTTGCGTAGGTTCCACTCGTCCTCCCACTCGTGGAGGCCGTCCCTCTGTTCTCTCTGTCTCTCATCCCTGTCGGGTTGTGTTGTCTCTCTCTCTCTCATCCCTGTCGGGGTGTGTTGTCTCTGTCTCTCATTCCTGTCGGGGTGTGTTGTCTCTCTCTCTCTCATCCCTGTCGGGGTGTGTTGTCTCTGTCTCTCATTCCTGTCGGGGTGTGTTGTCTCTCTCTCTCTCATCCCTGTCGGGTTGTGTTGTCTCTGTCTCTCATCCCTGTCGGGGTGTGTTGTCTCTCTCTCTCTCATCCCTGTCGGGTTGTGTTGTCTCTGTCTCTCATTCCTGTCGCGGTGTGTTGTCTCTCTCTCTCTCATCCCTGTCGGGTTGTGTTGTCTCTCTCTCTCATCCCTGTCGGGTTGTGTTGTCTCTCTCTCTCATCCCTGTCGGGTTGTGTTGTCTCTCTCTCTCATCCCTGTCGCGGTGTGTTGTCTCTGTCTCTCATCCCTGTCGGGTTGTGTTGTCTCTGTCTCTCATCCCTGTCGCGGTGTGTTGTCTCTGTCTCTCATCCCTGTCGCGGTGTGTTGTCTCTGTCTCTCATCCCTGTCGCGGTGTGTTGTCTCTGTCTCTCATCCCTGTCGCGGTGTGTTGTCTCTGTCTCATTCCTGTCGAACTGTGTTGTCTTTGTCTCTCGTCCCTTTTGAGGTGTGTTGTTTCTGACTCTGTCTCTGTGTTGTTTCTGTCTCTGTCTCTCATCCTTGTCGGGGTGTCTCTTATCCCTGTTGGGTGGTGCGGCTGTACGTAGCGGCCAGGTCGGGTGGTGTGGCTGTATGTAGCGTCCAGGTCGGGTGGTGTGGCTGTATGTAGCGTCCAGGTCGGGTGGTGTGGCTGTATGTAGCGTCCAGGTCGGGTGGTGTGGCTGTATGTAGCGTCCAGGTCGGGTGGTGTGGCTGTATGTAGCGTCCAGGTCGGGTGGTGTGGCTGTATGTAGCGTCCAGGTCGGGTGGTGTGGCTGTACGTAGCGGCCAGGTTGGGTAGTGATACCGCGGCTGATTGACTCCAGAGCTTTCATGGGCCTCGTCCTCCTCATGCCCTCAGTTACGGATGGGTAATTGGCAAGCAGCCCCCACACAAACCGGACTGCGGAAGTGTCCTGGTTTATGTGTTTGGTGTGTTAAATTGCTTTTAATTTATGTGTTGTGCATCCAGTCCCGTTATAAGCCGGACTGTGGAAGCTTCCTGGTTGATGTCTGGTGTGCTGAAATGTTCTAGTTTATGTGTTTGTTGTGCAACCGTCCCCAAGATGAGTGAAAAGTGATGAGTGGGTGTTAGCGACGTACAAGATTGGGTGATCACTTTTATGTAGCGCCATTCTCTGCTCACTCGCCGCGCTCTTGTCGCATGCGATTTTGAATGAGTGGCTGTAACTTTTTATAGCGTGTTTTTTAATATCCACCGAAATGGCATACTAACAGCGCTGTTTGGTTGTTACTTGGCTGGTGCCACTTGAAACTGCTGCTGTCTCGGCGCACGTTCTGTGTACACCATACAACCATGACCCAATTTACAGTGTAACTTCATTCAAAGCCACATATATAGGGTACACGTGTGTTTAGCTGTAACCTGCCATCTGCACTTTTGGCAGAATGACCGGGATCTTTTTACGTGCCACTGCGGTAACACGGGGGTGGAGCGGATACCAAAATAAGAGTCAGCACAGAAAATTGACACTGGAGAAGAAAATTCTTCCGCCGCTCGTGCAGGCATCGAACTCGCAACCTTTTGATCACGAGTCCGGCGCTCTCTGACCACTGAGCTATTCCCGCCCCCATAAGAGACGGGGAGAATTTGTTGAAAATTCCCCATGATCATTACCCTGTCCCCATACCCCCAGCCCGCCCGCTCGCTCACAATTCTGTGTTTGTGTCATTGAAGGACGTGCGTTCATTGTTCAGAGAACACAATAGCATGAAGCGTCAGTTAATGACGTCACTGTGTCATTGCTGGGTGGGTGTGGATTGCTCAGTGTTATATAACGTCGAACGTCGATGCTTGGCGTCATGGAATGACATCACTGTGTTTGTGTCATTGCAGGGTGTGTGTGTGTGAAGAGCTGAGTGTCATGGAATGTCATACGTTGAAGCTTGGCGTCAGTGAATGACGTCACTGTTTGTGTGGTTGCAGGACATGCGTGAACGGGTCCGTCATTGTGGAACGCCAGAAGGTGAAGCACGGTGACCGCATTGTGTGGGGCAACAACCATTTCTTCAGACTCAACTGCCCCAAGCCATCCAACAGTGAGTACATTATGCCACTGTCCCATCCAACAGTGAATACATTATGCCACAGTCCCAAATCATCCACCAGCGAATACTTTATGCCACTGTCCCAAGGTATCCAACAGTGAGCACATTATGCCACTGTCCCGCCAACAGTGAGTATATTATGCCACTGTCCCAAATCATCCACCAGTGAGTACATTGTGCCACTGCCCCAAGCCATCCACCAGTGGGTACATTGTGCCACTGTCCCAAGCCATCCACCAGTGAATACATTATGCCAACAGTGAGTATATTATGCCACCGTTCCAAGCCATCCAACAATGAGTTCTCTACACCACTGTCCCACAGTGAGTACACTATACACTATGCCACTGTTCCAAGCCGTCCAACAGTGAGTTCACTGTACCACTGTCCCAGTTAAGTCACGTGTTGCTGGCAGCGGTCTGCTCAGGTTACTGACGGTCATTTAGCTGTGGCAGTGTATCAGAATAGTCTGGATGGAGACCCTGCTTTTTTGTTTGTTGTTAGATTATTGTTGCAACCTAGAAATTAATACACGATTATACCCATCTGTTCCCATCCGGTGCATCTGCGGATTATATATATATATAATTGTAACTGAGACACTTTCGTGTACCGACTCGTGTGTTCTCAGCTGCTTTCATGCAAACAAGAAGCATGCTGACAGCTGAATCGGTCATAATGGGAGGAGGGGACTGCAGGGAAAAATATCCGTATTCAGCAGAGCAGATGGTAAGCTGCTCGAGTTGATTAAAAGAGGACAATCATGTGCAGTTTAACAGCTAGTGTAATTTAAAATGGGAAAGAAGAAAAAGGAAAAACGGAGTGCTTGCCGCGGTGTTAGGGCGACTGTCTTGAGCGGACAGTTGATGGCAGGAAGCGATAGGACGGAGGCTCGGAAGGGCTGCTGCTGCTATTGATTTATTTCCCGCTCTTCTCCGCACTTCCATTGTTGAATGCAGGCAATTTTTGCGGGTTGCCAGTTCAGTCGAGGGGTGACGAAGAAGTCGAAATAAATATCGGCAGTTTATCCTCCGTCCTCCCCGCCCCCCCCCCCCCCCCCCCCCCAAAAGTGTTTTGTTTCTGACTCTCAATTCTGATGCAATTTAATCACACACACACACACACACACACACACACACACACACACACACACACACACACACACATGCGCGCGCGCGTATACCCACACCTTCGTGCCTCTCTCCTTGTCTTTTGCCCACCTTCGGCTTCCGGACTGTATGCATTATTGATTGTGGAAAACCATCAGACATGCTGACAAAAACATCTGTGACAGGGACTAAGTGGACTCGTTTACCCCTTCATTGGCAGATGTACACGTCATAGCTGCTTCAGTCTAATATATTTCTTTCACCAACGAGACAACTTTAGCACTTGTCTGGGGGTGCTGTACTCGTTTTCGTGCTTTTTCTTTTTCTTTTATTTTTATTTTTTTAACCCAAACGATTTTAATCTAGAATCCTATAAATGAATGCGTGAAGTCATCTTGCGTAACGGCCAATCCGGAGAAAAACTAATTCGTGGTCACCCGTGAAGTGCTTAATATTTTTCTTTGTTCACAATCTTCAGACGAAGAAGAGACAGCTGGTGACTGATGACGAATAGAAAACGTCCTGCCCACCCCCCACCCCCCACCCCCGCCCCCCGCCCTTCGCCCTTCCCAAGAGCTTGGCGAGACCAGAAGTGGGGTCTGCAGCCGTTCTGGGCACCTGATGGTTTCGGAAACAAAGATCAAGCGCCTTGGGTTCGAACAAACATCTTGTTAGAATGGGCGATGGGCGGAACTATCTGGCTAAAAGCGAGAAGTTAAGTTTAGACCTCTTTCAAGTCCTGCTCCGCTTCATGTTCATTTCTTTAGCCTTCTCATTTCTTCTTCTCTTTCCCGCTACCCGTTTGAAACATAGACATCCGATACACTGTGGAGCAGCAGCTGTTTCGTCGCAGGCGGAATGTCATTGCGTGTTTCACAAGTTGCAGATTTCTCTTCCTTTTTCCTTTCTGTCTTTCTTTCTTCTGCCTCACTGGTTGCAGCCAAAAGACACAGTCACCTGTGGCTCGCTGAGTGACTGTCAGTGCCCGCTCTCTGTGGGGGAGGGGGGCAGTTACCTGTGGCTTGCTGAATGACTGTCAGTGTCCGCTGTATGGGGGGGGGGGGGGGACAGTCACATGTGGCTTGCTGAATGTCAGTGCCCTCTGTATGGGGGGGAGGGGGGGGCAGTCACCTGTGGCTTGCTGAATGACTGTCTGTGCCCGCTGTATGGGGGGGGGGGGGGGGCAGTCACCTGTGGCTTGCTGAATGACTGTCAGTGCCCTCTGTATGGGGTGGGGGGGGGCAGTCACCTGTGGCTTGCTGAATGACTGTCAGTGCCCTCCGTATGGGGTTGGGGGGGACAGTTACCTGTTGCTTGATGACTGTCAGTGCCCGCTGTATGTGGTGGTGGGGGGAACAGTTACCTGTGGCTTGATGAATGACTGTCAGTGCCCGCTGTATGGGGGGGGGGGGACAGTTACCTGTGGCTTGATGACTGTCAGTGCCCGCTATGGGGGGGGTGGGGATGGACAGTCACCTGTGGCTTGCTGAATAACTGTCAGTGCCCGCTATGGGGGGGGGGGGGGACAGTCACCTGTGGCTTGATGAATGACTGTCAGTGCCCGCTGTATGGGGGGGGGGGGGGGCAGTCACCTGTGTGTGTGTGATATTGTTTTAATTGCTGTGTGTGGTACTTTAATTAATTGTTTTAATTATATTAGCTTGTCAAAGTTAGACTTTTTTGTTGGTGGTGTTGTGTTTGTTGTATTGTTCTCTTAACGTTATGTATTATTATTTTACGAGCCCGCCATGACCACAACAAAATTGCCCCTTGTGGGATGATTAAAGTATTTTGAATTGAATTAATGAATGACTGTCAGTGCCCGCTGTGGGAGAACCGGGCACGAGCGTCTCAATGAAGATAAAAACTATATACAAAAATAAAATTTAAAAAAGAAGAAGCTGAGCGCTGTTGACTGCACGGGAGGCGCTGATTTCTCTATCTCCCCTTCCTTAGCCCCCCCCTCCCCCCCCCCATCAGCTACCCCCTCCCCTCCAGTCCACACCACACGTCCCGCGCCACCGTAGGTGTCGAACACCGCACTGACCAGGTGGGTAGTTACAGGTTTCACACTCTGCCATTCACTTACCTTTTGTCCGCACAAGTGCATGCATGCGTGTGTGTGTGTGCGCGCGCGCGCGCGCGCGTGTCTGTCTGTGTGTATCTGTGTGTGCCTACACCTGTTCTGGGACATGGTGCGAGCTGACCCCGTTGCTGTGGTGCACGTTGCAGGCCCTCAGAGTCCGGACAGCGAGGAGCAGCAGCAGAGGCTGGGCTATGACTTTGCGCAGCAGGAGCTCATGGAGAAGGAGCTAGGCAACGACCCCATCCAGGAGGCCATCGGCGCCATCGAGAAACAGCACGAGGAGGACAAGCAGGGTCAGTGTTTATTCCTTTCCCTCCTCTCTTCCTTCACTGACACCATCATCAGCTGGGTTATATTGACTCACTGGCATAAAAACAAACAAAAACATTCATCTCTGTGGTGGAGGATGTGGCTGGCACACGGTCCCTGGCCTTGCTTGCCGATGCCAGACTGAACTGAAATGTGAGTCTTTGAAGTGTGAGTCTTTAACTCAAGTGTTAGTCCATAATTGAAGCGTGATTGCGAGTTATACTGAAGTGCGAGTCTGACTCAAGTGTTTGTCCTTAATTGAAACGTGTTTGTGAGTTATACTGAAGTGCGAGTCTTTAACTCAAGCGTGAGTCTTTAACTGAAATATTAATCATACGCAAGTGTGATTCTGGTTTATCTCAAGTGTGAGTCTTTAACTCAGGTGTGAGTCATTAACTCAAGCGTGAGTCTTTAACTGAAGTGTGAGTCTTTAACTGAAGTGTGAGTCTTTATTTAACTAAAGCGTGCGAAGCGCAAGTCTTAACTCAAGCGTGAGTCTTTCCCTTGACGGTCTTCACCCTGTGCCTGCAGCCGGCTAAGACTGGGGGGTGCCGAGGCGGAAAACGCCGGTGAACTCGGTGGATTTGTCTGTGCTGCACGCTCCTCTCATCACTAATGGATAAAACAATACTAACGCACTGGGGCCAGGATCGCTTCGAGGTTCCCCTTTCCCTACTACGCCAGCCGGGTGAATTGTTGTTCTTCCTTTTTCATAATAGGCCATTAGCACGAGGATTGATCGCCTTTCTAGCCCAGAAGCGTCACAGCCACTGCAAACCGCGCTTTGCAGTCGCCTCAGCGTTAGATTTATAGCTTGGCATCCGCTTGAAAACGAAGGGATTTCTGTCAGGGAAATTGGGCCACGCGGACTGAAAACCGGCCAGTTGCACGTGCTTATCGGGGGCTTGGTGCTGTGCCGTGTGGGCGCGGACTTAGCCTTGCGGACAACTGCACGTGTTTGGGAACTGCTGAGTCCCTTCTGTTTCGTCACCCTGAGAACGTATCCTCCACTATGGATGCCCTCATCTTTCACTGGAGGTTTGGCCAGGCCAGAGGAGCCTGGAAATGGTGGCTGCTGTTGCTGGCTGAAAACTTGCTTGTATAGCGCCCTAGTAGAAGACAAAGTAGGGTTAGGGACTGGTAGGTTTGTGTAGCACATCTGCCAGTGCTCATGCTTGTGGCCTTGCAGCACGTTGTTGGAACAACTTTGGAGTCATACTGTAATCATGCGTTCGATGTTATCACAGAGGACTGATAAAGTGCTAAATAGATAGTGTATTTTTAGTGTGAGGTGTCAGCAAAATGTATGACTTAGAGAAATATTCCATGAAGGGAATGGGGAGGGAGGGAAGGGTGGCAAACGCAAAGGGCAGAACGGCAGTCGTAGCTCAAGTCAGAGTCCCCTCACGTACCACAAGCGCACTCTGCCCAGAAGGAATGATTCAAAATGAAGTTGGATAAACCAGGAAGCCACGTTGGACAGGCAGTATTTCTGACGGTAAAAGAAGTACGCAGCGCTCTATTCAGACGTACTGCAGGCTATAAAAGAGCGGGGATAGCTCAGTGGTTAGAGCGCCGGACTCGTGATAGAAAGGTCGCGAGTTCGAATCCCTGCTGGAGCGGTGGGAGAATTTTCTTATCCAGGGTCAACTTTCTGTGCTGACTCTTATTTCGGTATCCGTTCCACCCCCGTGTTACCGCAGTAGCACGTAAAAGACCCCGGTCGTTCTGCCAAAAGCGCAGGTGGCAGGTTACAGCTAAACACGCATACACCTTACGTATGTGGCTTTGCATGAAGTTACATGGTGCATGGTTTTATGGTGTACACAGAACGCGCCGAGGTGGCAGCAGTTTCTTGTGGCACCAGCTATGCCAGTGCTGTAAGTACACCACTTCGGTGGATATTCAAAAAACGCGCTATAAAAAGCTATTCACTCATGCAGAATCACATGCGAGCGCAGTGAGTCTGCTCGAGAGCGGAGAATAGCACTATATAAAAGCGATCGATACTAATAATAATGTTTTAACGTACTGTTCAGAGACTGTGTTCTGACGCACTGCAGGCTATAAAAGACGATGTTCTGACGCACTGCAGGCTATAAACGACGATGTTCTGACGCACTGCAGGCTATAAAAGACGATGTTCTGACGCACTGCAGGCTATTAAAGACTGTGTTCTGACGCGCTGCACGCTATTAAATGCGATGTTCTGACACACTGCATGCTATTAAAGACTATGTTCTGACATACTGTAGGCTATAAATGATTATGTTCTGACGTACTACGGGCCCTAAAAGACTGTTCTGACATACTGCAGGCTATAAAAGTGTTATGACGTACTGCATGCCAAACATATTTTCTGACGTACTGTAGGTTATGAAAGACTGTGCTGATCTGATGTACTACAGGCTATAAAAGTCTGTTCTGAGGTACTACAGGCTATAAAAGTCTGTTTTGAGGTACTAATGCTATAAAAGTCTTTTTGAGATACTACAGGCTTAGGGGGCGGGGCGGGGATAGCTCAGTGGTTAGAGCGCCGGACTCGTGATTGAAAGGTCGCGGGTTCGAATCCCTGCTGGAACGGCGGGAGAATTTTCTCAGGTCGACCAGGGTATCCGTTCCACCCCCGTGTTACCACAGTAGCACGTAAAAAATCCCGGTCATTCTGCCAAAAGTGCAGGTGGCAGGTTACAGCTAAACACGCATACACCTTACGTATGTGGCTTTTATTGAACCGTGCTTCGGCATTGGTCACAACTTGTCCCTAATATGTCAAATGACATCTGAGGACATTAAGCATCAACTCATCATCATCATCTACAGGCTTAAAGTATATTTTGAGGCACTACAGGTTGTAAAAGTCTGTTTTGAGGTACTACAGGCTATACAAGTCTGTTCAGAGGTACTAAGGCTATAAAAGTCTGTTCTGAGGTACTAAGGCTATAAAAGTCTGTTCAGAGGTACTAAGGCTATAAAAGTCTGTTCTGAAGTACTAAGGCTATTTAAGTCTGTTTTGAGGTACTAAGGCTGTCTGTTTTGAGGTACTACAGGCTATAAAAGACTGTTTTGAGGTACTGCAGGCTGTCAAGGAGAGAACCTTTGATACCGGGCTTTGAGCTCTCAGCAGCAGACCTTCTTTCTGTGTCCGCTTTTACTTGTAATCTGACACAGGATGACGCCTACAGCGCATGTGTACAATTGACAAAGGGAGTTAATTAGTGCTCACACGAACACAACAACAAAGACCCAAAGAATGAGTGAACAACTGCTGGTGAGGTTGGCAAAATAGAACAGCTCTCGAGAAATGTACTCACCTATACGACGACACACAAGGAACAATTAAACACAAGCGCTTTCGCCACAGTCATCTTTGGGTGTAAAGACCCAAAGGAGAATGTCCCTTTCGTTGATTTCATGTACAACGTATGTACTCGCATACCAGGTGATGTTTTCATGTGATGCCCCGCGAGCGCTAATTAACTCCCTTTGTCGATTTGACTTTTGTTTTTGCTTCTCTTTTGCCTTGCGGGAAATGTGGGTCACCGTAGTAGGAAAGGCTACAGCGGCATCAAGGGCAGCGCTATACCCATTCCTACCAGTGTGTGTAGTGTCTTTCTGTGTCCAGACAGTGGTATGGCTGCCAGTGCGTCGAATTGTTAACGTGTACGCAGATGCAGATGCATGCGATTGCACGTGAACAATGCAAGAGAGTGTGCATTAAAAGCTGACTGGGAGAAAAATGCCTTGCCATCGGGAGTTGAACCCGTATCAGTATCGCATTTGGGTTTTCTTTCCGGCGCGCTGCCCACTGAGCCACATCCCGCATGTGTTCTGGATTGGCATAGGAGCCACTTACACTGGCCCTTCGTCCTGAGGCGACCAGTGCAGTGGACGGAACATTATAATCCAACAGTTAACTAACTCTGCCGCAGAAGAAGGAGGGTTGAGACAGAGAAGGGAGAAGGGGTCGTTGAGAGAGAGTGGGGAGAAGAGGGGTTAGAGAGAGAGTGGGGAGAAGGGGGTTACAGAGAGTGGGTAGATGGGGGGTTAGAAAGAGAGTGGGGGGGGGGGGGGGGTGCTGGGGCTGGAAGGAGCGGAAATCGGTAACGTCATCCATATTCGCTCATTTAACTGCCTTCTTCAAAGGTAAACGCGTAATGAGGGGGAATGTGACGAAGCGTGTTTAGGAGCCCACAGTGACGACACCCCCATCACGCCTCGCACGCTGCCCGGGCTGTGGGCCCCCCGGGGACCATTGACGTAAAGCCCGTTCTTAACTGAGCGAATGTTTGTTCGCCCGAACATACTTCGGACACTTCGACGAACTATGATTCGTTTCTTAATTGAACATTTAGTTCGCCGAATATGGTTCGGACAGTCCAGACTTTACTTCATTCTCAACTGGCTTGTAATGAGATGCAAGCTTCGGCCCGAACTTGCGGCAGACGCGCAGCAGACAGCATGATCGAAAATGTAGGCTAAAGTCAAGTCAGTCAAGTGAGTATACTTTAATCATCCCTCACAGGGTAATTCAACTAACTACAATCTCATTCTGGGTTCTCCGAAACAAGGCTGCGCCTTCCACAAGTCAACACAAGTCAACAAATAAACAAATTCCTAAAGAGCCTGATGGTTTCTGCAACGCTGAAACAATCTCTGACGACGTTAGGTGGTAGGAAGAAGTCTGAATTGCGCCGAGCTACTGGCAAATCAGGTGCTGGAATTGCCCACCTTTCGAGCAAAATAGGAAGTGTTGCGCGAAGTCGGAACTGAGGTGCTCAAAGTGAACGTTCATAAAATGAACGCCCATTCCGGAAATGACCGACTCGCTTGCTCAGTTGTGGACTTGTCCGTACGGAAGTTGGGGAATATTGCTATTCTCCCGATTGTTCCGTGCAGCCGATAAAAATAACCGTTATCAAAAGGGGGAAAGGGGGTTTGTTGTTATTTCACAGGTGGCATGCATTGTCCAGAACATTAAGAAGTAATTTGCCCGTGAGTTGAAAGAATGGCACTCCCGCTAGATTACAAGGGTTTTCTCCAGAGTGTTGCTGATTGGGCACCTCCGCAATATTGATTGATACATTCGAAGTGTCACTGGGCTCCCCTTGGTGCGAAACACTGGGTGAGAGCAAAGCGAGGCTTGGGGTGAGGGTGAGAGCGAAGCGAGGCTTGGGGTGAGGGTGAAAGCGAAGCGAGGCTTGGGGTGAGGGTGAAAGCGAAGCGAGGTTTGGGGTGAGGGTGAGAGCGAAGCGAGGCTTGGGGTGGGGGGGAGAGCAAAGCGAGGCTTGGGGTGAGAGTGAGAGCAAAGCGAGGCTTGGGGTGAGGGTGAGAGCAAAGCGAGGCTTGGGGTGAGGGTGAGAGCGAAGCGAGGCTTTGGGTGAGGGTAACAGCAAAACGAGGCTTGGGGTGAGGGTGAAAGCGAAGCGAAGCTTTGGGTGAGGGTGAGAGCGAAGCGAGGCTTGGGGTGAGGGAGAGAGCAAATGTTTAAGTACGCATGCGCGCGCGCGCGCCTACACACACACACACACACACACACACACACACACACACACACACACACACACACACACACACACACACACACACACACACACACACACACAAATGCACAGGCGCGTACGTGTATCAGGGCAGTTGGTAGAGGGTGAGGGTGTTAGAAATGGTGGGTAAAATGATTTTTTGCGTGAATCGGGGCCCGGTAGCAGTGAGTGGCCTGCGTTGTTGTTGCAGAGGCCCTGGAGAAGCAGCGTCAGATGTACGAACGTCAGATGCAGATGCTGCGGAGCCAGTTGATGTCGCCAGGGACCCCCAGCTTTCCGCTGCAGCTGTTCGACGCCCAGAGGCTGACCCCCACCGCCGCCACCACCAACAGCATCCAGCGCAAGTACCAGCAGTGGGCGCAGGACCGGTCAGTGAGAGCGCGCTCGCGCGCACACACGCGCGCACACACACACACACACACACACACACACACACACACACACACACACACACACACACACACACACACACACGCTGACACACACACAGGTATGTGTTTTTACGGGCAAGAATGTAGAGAGATGCGTATGACTAGGGGGTCAGTGGAAAGGCGCATACAATGTGGACGTCATAACGCGTTTCAGTTTGTGGAGACTTAGGAAAACCAGAACCAACAAACCTACAACAGTTTGTAGCAGAACGCCATGCAACTTAAATGCACGCACAAATGAATCTCACGTCTTCAATATTTGATACCACCAGTAACGTAATTTGTAAAAGGTTTAGGAATCAATGAAACTTTGGCAGAATGAATTATAATATATATATTATTAACATCTGTCAGTTTTTAATGAAAATTATACCAGTCATTAACTGAGTATGCGCATGCGTCAAGACGTCTGTTGAGGATGATAACTTTCTAACGGAGGGTTGGGGATGTGTGAACCTAATGATTTTTATTTAATTTGAAAGTTTTTACGTTTTGGTTTGACACAGAGAAAACATTATTCCAGGTAATTTTGGGTTTACTATTAGTGTATGCAGATTATGCAGATTGAGAGAAAGGGGGCGTATGTCTAAGAATGTATGTGTGTGTGATTCATGACTTATAATTATTGAAATATGTTTTTCGTTGTGCGATCGAACGACAGCTTTAATGTCCCACTGGGATTAATAAGGTATATTGTTATTTGTTTTGTTGTTATGCTCTTATATTACTTAGAGCAACATAAGATCAAATGTATAATTTCGAAAATCCGTTCAGCCAACGGACAACTCGGGTGATCATAATTTCTACATTAGTATGTTTTTACTTTTATCGGTAATGATATACGACGATATATGGGATAATGAGGTAGGCAGTCGAAACCTCGTCATTTGAAATGTCTGTCAGAATTCAACATCAAGAGTCGGAGAGAGATAGAGAGTCGAACAACGAGGGAGACAGGATGAAGATGAAGAGAGAAAAGGGGAGAGACGAGGAAAGAGGGGAGAGACGAAAAGGGGATGGGGGGGGGGGGTACGAAGAGAGAGGGGGGCAAAGAGAGAGGAGGAGGGGATACGAAGAGAGAGGGAGGGAAGCGAGGGGGCAGGGGGGGACGAAGAAAAACTGAAGAAGACGAAGAGGGGGGGAGGAGGACGAAGAGGGGGAGAGGAGGGGGACGTAAAGAGAGACGGGGAAGACGAAGAGAGAGTCCTGGGTCTGTATGGTTTATTGAAAAAGGCCATGGGCTCATGCCAGTTGTGATGATAAACACAGTCAAGCAACTTTAGGTCAGCATAAGGCCTCACAGGTACAACTTCTGTCCAGACAAAACAGTATTAGGTACATCAAAAGCCTTGCGTAAAAAAGTAGCGAGTCGGAATTGGAGATACTTGCTTTCAGAAGCAAACAACATTGACAGTTTAAAAGGTGATGGACATCTGACATATTTGCGTGGTATATATTTATCTCTTATGTCATTATACATAGGGAATGATAATATGAAGTGAATTCCGGATTCAATCTCGTTGTTGCAAAAAGGACATGCTAGGTCTGCCTCAGCATTCCTAGCAAAGCGAAGCCTGTGGGATCTCGGTTGTGAAACACCTAATCTTATTCTCAGCAAACAATTTCTTGCTCTTATATGTTTTAAATCGTGCAAAAATGGTGCCATAGTCAAGCTTGATTTAAACGTGTTGTACATAAGGCATCTTTCATTAGTAGCTGCGGAATCAGGCCACTCTTGTTTGTATTCGGTAATAAGTCTGTTTTTAAATTCTTTAAGGAATGTTTTCTCATCTCCAACCCCCTGGTTTTCCCATACATGGTTAAAACCGTATTTATATAATAGGAAGCATACTGATGAGGCCCAAGTTTTTCGATTTTGCTCGTGTAAGTAAAGTAGCATTTTGTAGGATTTGTATGGGAAACGATGGTCGGGCATCTTAAGAATACGCAACCAGTACTTTACAGATTTTACAAAAATGCTGACAAAGAGAGGGTACCGCCCAGTTTCACCATACACAATAACATTTGGAGTTCGGCTGCTAACATTCAAAAATCTCTTTAATGCAAAAAGGTGTATTCTTTCAACAACTTTCAAGTCGGCCTCAATACCCCAGACTTTAGCCCCATAATTCACAGTTGGTTAGGTCTGTACATCGAACAGTTTGAAGAAAATCGAAGGAGATTTTTCCGCAAGCGACCAAAGTAGTTTCAGGATGTTAACAACACCTATTTTGGCACAAGCTGCCATGTCCTTAAGAGCATGGGAGAAAGTTAACATGATAGACAATTAGATCCCAGGGTACTTATACGCATTTACAACATATATAAGACTTTGATCATAAAACCATTTTTCATTCCATGCAATGTGACCTCCATTTCTAAATACAACAATATTAGACTTGTCCAAATTGACGACAAATCCTAGGCGATTTACTGATTCATAAAAAATATTCAACTGGTTTTGCAACCTACATACTGAGTCAGACATCAAAATAACGTCGTCTGCAAACAGGAGTATAGAAATCTTGACACGGTCTGGATGAAGAGAGAGAGGCAGAGAGTGGTGGTGACGAAAAGAGGCAGAGAGTGGTGGAGACGAAGAGAGAAGGGCAGAGAGTTATGGAGACGAAGAGAGAAAGGCATAGTGGTGGAGACGAAGAGAGAAGGGCAGAGAGTGTTGGAGACGAAGAGAGAAGGGCAGAGAGTGGTGGAGACGAAGAGAGAAAGGCAAAGTGTTGGAGACGAAGAGAGAAGGGCAGAGAGTGGTGGAGACGAAGAGAGAAAGGCAGAGTGGTGGAGACAAAGAAGAGAGAAGGGCAGAGAGTGGTGGAGACGAAGAGAGAAGGGCAGAGAGTGGTGGAGACGAAGAGAGAAGGGCAGAGAGTGGTGGAGACGAAGAGAGAAGGGCAGAGAGTGGTGGAGACGAAGAGAGAAGGGCAGAGAGTGGTGGAGACGAAGAGAGAAGGGCAGAGAGTGGTGGAGACGAAAAGAGGCAGAGTGGTGGAGACGAAGAGAGAAGGGCAGAGAGTGGTGGAGACGAAAAGAGGCAGAGAGTGTTGGAGACGAAGAGAGAAGGGCAGAGAGTAGTGGAGACGAAAAGAGAGAGGCAGAGAGTGGTGGAGACGAAGAGAGTATTTCGATTTCTCTGGTGCCCGGGAAGTGGTGACACTGTTCTCAAAAACAAAAACAAATTACGCGGCAGAAGTGGGGGACATTTTTTACCGTTGTTATTGTTCCAGTTCCTTGTTTTTCCCGCCTTGTGTCAACGTCACCGCCACCCCCACCCCCCACCCCCACCCCCCAACTCCCTTCCCTTTATTGTGCTGCCAATGCTTGGACTCGGTTGTGATTGTAATGCTGATGGGGTGGTGGGCGAACGGGGGGGGGGGGGGGGGACTTCACTCGGTGACTGACCCTAGGTGGATCGATCAGAGGTCAATCAGCCACTTCCATTGTTAACCACACGCCTAATAGAGGGCCGCTAAATATAGATTCGGTTTTACTGGGTTGATGGGGGGACGTGGGGTGGGTGTGCCATCAAGCTGGAGGGTGTGAGTGAAACAGGAGCTCTGGACTCCAGAAAACTCGTAGAATGAAAAGGCGACAACGGTGATGTCTGGAAGGCTGTGTGCGGTGTTCCTTTCCCTGACGACTGGAAACAAATTGGGAAGTAATAATATTTGCTTTAAACATAGAGTTCCGTGTGTGTATATATATATATATAAACTCGGGAGCCTGGAACTCTGGGAACAGATACGGTCCTCCTTCTCCCTCCACCCCTTTGTTTATCTCAATGCCGACGGTACTGAGGAGACTATATAAATATGTAGCATTGTTGTTGTTTTTTCCTGCTGGGAAATTAGAAAATCGGGGACATAGAATTCCTCCTCCTTCACCCCCCCCCCCCCCCCCCCCAGTCTCTCTCCACAGGCCGAGACTGGTCGGGAGAGGGCGTCATTCGGAACACCACTCACAGGAGTAGGCCGGGGTGTTCCAAAGGTTACTGAAATACCACGGAAATGGGCTGGTTTTTTGTTGTTGTTGCTGTTGCTGTTTTTTATTTGTTTGTTATGGGTTTTTTCTGGGTTTTTTGTTTAGTTTTGTTGTTTGGTTGTTGTTGTTTTGTTGTTGTTGTTTTTTTTTTTTTTGGGGGGGGGGGTAATTGACTTTCCACCCGGCCCAGGCTGTTTTGTCATTTTCATAGTTGCATAGATTGTGAGACGGAGAAATGTTTGTGAAATCAGCTGAATGACGACGGTGGCATTTGCATACTGCATACTCCTGTGGCGGAAGCTCTCATCCTACTCTCCCTAGACGTTGCCCACCTTCTTCACGCCCTCAGGGGCAGTAGCGCCCTCCTCCTGTGTGCCTTCTCCTTAACCCCACCTCATTTTTCTCTGTCGCCGCCAGTCGCCATACATATAGTTTGGCCACTGTCGGCGCGCCAGTCGCCATAACCCAGACTGTTGCGCTGGTCTACCACCGGGGCCAGTTTGACAGGCTAACGCCTCGTGCTCGCTTGAATGGGGAGGTTTCTAATACTAATAGGTGGGTTGGGCAGATCGCGATCACTGCAGTAGCATTGATTTGCTTTTTCTTTTCTCTCTCCCCAGCCCCTTTCTTCCCTGCTTTTACAATGATAGGGAAAAAGCAAGGCTGCTTTTGATTGAAACTTGCAGTTCTGTTTTTGCGTTGTTGTTTCCCTTTGTGTCGAGATGACGGTTTTTGTTTTGTTATTGTTTGTTATTGTTGCTGTTTGTGTGTGTGTGTGTGGAAGTGGTCCATGATGGAGAGGACCAAAACCTCACATGGATGAGAACAGGGAACCAATGAGTAACCATAGACATGTTCTAACATCGTACAACGACAGCCGGTGCTGATTTCAGGAATTCCCAAAATTTTGCCCAATTCCAGAACTGAGCAGCTCAGTGTGAGAATTCCTAAATTGAGTGGCAATCCTGAATCAACTGATTGACACCTTTGGAAGTGTTACTGTGTTCCCTATCATGCAAATAATTGTCTTTACTGGCCAGTTCAACTCTTTCTTCCTTCGTCATTAAATTGTGTCTCATATTTACACTACTACTACTACTACTGTTCTCTCTCTTTCTCTGCCCTGGCTATTCTCATAATTATATCACATGAGTGGAAGTAAGCGTGCTGATCTACAGTGTGCTGACAATGGGAAGCAAGGAAAGAAGGGTTGTATTAGGGTGAGAGTGAAACTGAGCAAGGCGACATTGATTCAGCATGATTCACACACACACACGCACACACTCGCTCACATATATGCATGCACACACACACACACATGACATATATATGCACAAACACGTGTACACACACACATACACACACACACACACACACACACACACACACACACACACACACACACACACACACACACACACACACACATGAAAATGGCAACCCCAGTAGCACTGGTAAGCGAAGTAGCTTGATGGTCAGATGTCTGGCAGATAACCTGAACTGCCCAACTCCATGGATGGACAGCAGAGCCCTAAACCTGTGGTCAGTGGCTGGACTTCAGACCTTCCACTTCATCACACTCTGATGGGTTTCATGGCACTCTGATGGGTTTCATCCAAACAGCCCAGGCAGTGAGTGCCAGGCTGGTGAGCCTCACTTGGCAAGTTGGCGGTCATTAGGGTTGTTGGGTGTGGGGCCAGATTGAGTTGTGGTCCCAGTGTAGAATGATGGCCAGACCTCTTCCATGCTGTTTTCCTTGGCTGGGCCACAGATCACCATGGGTGTCTGGGTCGCTTGCCTTCAGCTGGTCCCTTGCTTGGGTGGAGGGAGAAATGTAGGTAGAACAGGCCGGTAAAGGGCATTCTGATACTTTGTGATGGCTTCATTTGCCTAGCTGTAGCAGGTATTTAATATCACACTTCAGACACACACAGTGACAGACACACTCCTTACAGTGCTAGTGAATAACACCTCTGTTTGCTTGCAGAGACTGTTGCTACTGGAGAGAAAGTTGTGTAGGCCTATGCCCCCACAGTTTAGGATGTTCAGAGCCACAGTTATTGATCAGTGGTTAGCAATGGTCCATGATGGGTCAGCAGAAGGAAACTGACCATCATGGGCAGTCTGAGTGGAGATTAGGACGAAGGGATTACCGACTGGCAGGAAAATGGATTTTGCCAATAATCAATTTTCCTTTGCCCGTTGAACACTCTTGATGGGTTGGTATTGAACACCCCTGGTCAGTTGGTGTTGAACACCCCTGGTCAGTTGGTGTTGAACACCCCTGGTCAGTTGGTGTGGAGCACACTTGGTCTGCATGTGTTGAACATCCCTGGTCAGTTAAAGCTGAATGCCTTTGGTCAGTTGGTATTGAATGCCCCAGTGAGTTTTTTTACTTTTTTGTTTATATTTGTTTTCACTTTGAATGTTTGAATGCCTTTGGGAAATGACTGGAATGGCATATCATTCAACTTTGTGGAACAGACAGCACAGCTGCCCCCACACAACCACTGCACTGCACAAGAGGTGTGACATATTCATCTTTTCTATATTTTTGATTTTTGTCATCACATCTGATGCTATTGTACTGTCATTGTGGTCTCATAGCTGTAGACAAGTTTTCAGTTCAGTAAACAGCCATGCCTATGGAAGGTAATGATGGCATGTGTAGTGAACTATCATGGAAGGTGGTGATTGTGTATTCAGTGAACACTCATGGAAGTTAGGTGGTGATTGTGTGTTCAGTAAACAGTCATGGAAGTTAGGTGGTGATTGTGTGTTCAGTGAACACTCATGGAAGTTTGGTGGTGATTGTGTGTTCAGTGAACAGTCATGGAAGGTGATGAAATCTTGTGTGTTCAGTGAACAGTCCTGGAAGGTGGTGATGGTGTGTTTAGTGAATATCATGGAAAGTGGTGATGGTGTGTTCAGTGAACCATCATGAAAGGTTGTAAAATGTGTATGGAAGGTGTTGATGATGTGCTCAGTGAACCATCATGGAAGGTGATGATTGTGTGTCCAGGGAGAAGAACTTCAAGCAGAGCTTGGCCAAGCTGCGGGAGGAGGTGGTGAAGTCCAATGCACTGGTGCGTGAAGCCAACTTCCTGGCTCAGGAGATGGGCAAGCAGACAGAGTTCCACGTGACCCTGCAGATCCCGGCTGCCAACCTCAGCCCTAACAGACGGGTAGGTGGAACTGTGTAGTGCATGAGGTGACAGGTGAATGGACAGGCTCACTACAACTTTGAGGTCCAACTTTTTCTCTCACACAGGTTTAAAACTGAAAATGTATCCCAATGCGTCTGAAAGGTGTGAATATAATACACATATTTCCTTGCAAAAATGATTTTGAGTAAGTAGTACTGCATAATTTTGCAACTACTTAATTTTGCTTTGTTTTTTATTGGTGGATGATATGAAGACAGACTACAACCGTCAGATCATTGATGTCACTGGGGGACTGATTATGCTTAGTGAGCCCAGTCCTCAGCAGGAAGAAGAAAAAGAAGATGCTTACAGCAGGATAAGCACTGGCATTGGCACTGGCTGCATCCATTGTCTCTGCATGAATGTAGAATAGCTTCTTCCAGGCAGGGACACATTGGTATACCGAGAGGTGCAAAGTCCACAATTTCATGCAAATAACTTCATGAAATTTTGGTATTTCATTTTGTAATGATTTTTCAAGAGAGCAGCAACATTAACTGACTACAAATCATAATTGGTTCGTAGGCCAAAATGAGGTCACTAATTTTGTTCCCTTGCACACATGTTGTTGGCACTTAACAAGAAAAGAGTTAGTGTCATGTGTATCCATCCACTGCAAGACATGCCCAAAGTCCTCTCAGCATGGATGTCACTGGATGTGGGTTACCATTGGAATCACATTTCAGGCCTGCTGCAGCATGGTAATAGCTGCAGTTGGTTTGGATGCCTAGGACAGTGTCCCAAAAGTGTTCAGTTAGTTTGGGGGCCTGGGACAGTGTTGGTGCACAGTATGACCCACAATGTCCCACAGATGCTCAGTGCAAGCAAACTGCAGCCACAGAACAGTTTGGATGCATGCTACTTTTTCTAGGCAAGCGCTAAAATGAATGTCACTTTCTGTTTCACAGCAGATTCACCTGTCTTACAACAGTAGCTGCAGAGTTTCTGCCTCTCACTCGCAGTATTTGTATATATTTTGACAGACTAGGTAGCCTCTTTTCTGTCTGTACATGTCAACCATCAGTATTTACTTCCATAGAGGGGCGCTTTCGTCAGTGAGCCAGCCATCCTGGTGAAGCGGAAAAAGCGCAGCGGTCAGATCTGGACAATGGAGAAGCTGGAGAACAAGATCATTGACATGAGGGACATGTATGAAGAGCGCAAGACCCAGGGTCTGCCCATGATGGTAGAGGATCCTTCTGACGAGATGGTTGATGACAGCACTTGGGTTTGTGTCCTCCTGCATGGCTTCCACCTTCTGTTTCTGCTCTCTGCGCACTCACTAGTGTAGAATAGTTAACTGTATGGCCAAATGCCACAGGATTTGCAACAGTTAATATAAGTATATTGATATACAATGATGTAAAATGTACATGAGTTTGGACAATAGTCTAGTCTGCTTTGGTAATGGGCTTTTTTTCTAGGTGGCTGGGGTGAAAGGGGGGTCTCAACTGAGTTGAATTTGGTGACAGTTTAGGGAACTGCAGGGTGTGCATTGGTATGCAGAAACAATTTTGAACAGTCTGAAAAGCCATAACATTTTCAATCTTTAAAGTTCAATCTTTAAAGTTCAGACTGCTTGTTCTGGAAGACTGGTAATCTTGGGAGAGACTGTGAATGCCTGGAGGTGACAGTTGTAATGATGGGAGTTCTAAGATTGGCATGAAAGCACCAATTTTGTGGTCAAGAGGGAGAAAATAACAGTAAATTGACTAAGTAACATTTAGGGATTAATTAACACATAGGGATGGGATGGGAAGACAGAGAGTTGTTTGAATTGACTTCAGTTGTTGTTGTTTTTAAACAATTAAAAAAAAAAAAACATTCTGGGTCTGTAATACTTTTGAAGAGTTTGAGTAGACCAAAAGCTGCACTGAGCATGGCTTTGCAAGATGCTCCATTTATTGAGTAGGCAGTGGTTTAAAAGGATTACATTTTTCATTTGTTTCCAAGTTCTAAGCTCGTCCTCCTTGTTCTAAGGACTGTTTGGGATAACTTAAGTGTCAGTTCTGGTGAGATGCTTGTCTTTCATATGCCTACTTTCTGGGGTGTATGTTGTGATCATCCTTTTTAGTACATGTTTTTGTTTTCTTGTTTGTGTTTGGTTTGGTGCTGAAGTGTCTTGTGAAAATACTGCTTTGCTGTGCTCAAGGTCAAGGCCACAGTGAAGGTTCAAAACATATCTGGACGATTTAAGTGAAAGATAACATGGTGATGCACCATCATGAACCTATTTTGCTATCTTCAAGGTTAGTGTCACAGTGTGGGCTCATGTAATTAAAATCTGATCATGTCTTCTGTATCTTAAGAACTGATCCCTTTGCAGACAAACTTTGTTTGATGAGGCATCATGGTCCAGAGTGTCTTGTAAAAAGATTGGACTGCTGTGCTCACAGTCACAGTGACAGTTGAAAATATCATTAAATGTTTGTCAGCCCTTTATTTTCTGAACCACTGGTATCTTTCAAACCAAACTAGGTTGTGTTGCTGTACTATTACTAATCAGACCTAGTGCAAAGTGGGTATATATGATAATCATTTCTGTGGTGCTGTATCTCACCGACAAGGATAAGAACACACCACTTTACAAGATCAGCAAAAGTGTATACATTCAAACCTCAAAATAATAATTCTGTAGTTATAATATTGTATTCCTCATACACCACACAGAGAAAGAGAGTTCAAAGTATACTGACAGTAACTGTGACTTATAGAAAGTATGGTAAGTAGGCACACAATGGGGGTGGGGGGGGGCTGCACAAGGTGGCTGAATTTAGTAGGCACACGGTGGGGGGCTGCACAAGGTGGCTGAATTTAGTAGGCACACAATTGGAGGGGCGGAGGGCTGCACAAGGTGGCTGAATTTAGTAGGCACACAATGGGGGGGGGGGGGGGGGGGGGGGGGGGGCTGCACAAGGTGGCTGAATTTAGTAGGCACACAATGGGGGTGGGGGTGGCTGCACAAGGTGGCTGAATTTAGTAGGCACACAATGGGGGGGGGGGGGGGCTGCACAAGGTGGCTGAATTTAGTAGGCACACAATGGGGGGGGGGGGGGGGGGGGGGCTGCACAAGGTGGCTGAATTTAGTAGGCACACAATGGGGGGGGGGGGGGGGGGGCAAGGTGGCTGAATTTATTCCTAGGTAGAGGAAGGGGGGATGGATCCAAAACGTGTGCATTCGTATGTGTGTGTGTTTGTGTGTGCGTGCGTGCGTGTGTGTGTGTGTGGCTACACTTGTTCTTTTGCTTTTAGTTGTGTGAGTGTATTTTGTCAACTTTTCTGTATTGATGTGGTGTGTGTGTAAACACATTTGTATGTTTCTGCTTGGTGACTTGATAATTTATTAGTTTTTTAATGTATTTTTTACTTCTTAAAAATGTTTTTGTTTTGACTGTCTTTTTTTCCATTCATTATTCTTCACATTTTATGAACAGTTACGTAGTCAGTTGTTTGTGGGGGTTTTGTTTGTTTGTTTTTACTTTACAGTGTACTGTGATTTATGTGGTTAATGTCTAAGTTTTTTTAAATATTATTCTTTTTGTGCTTTTGAAATTTGCTGTGCGCTTTCTTCTCAGTAAGTAGGTAGTTTTATTTGCAAATGTAAATGTTAGATTTAGATATGACTTAATTAAATAAATATCACTTAATTAAATAAATATCCCATTTTCCTTTTTTGTCCTTTTGTGAATTTGCAAGTCATTCGTTTTAAGGTCAAATATGTTAAGACAACCTTAGCTCAAGAGAACCAACATTTGTAACAGCATTGTCTTGTGAAGAAATTTGATTTATAATTATCAGGTAAACATTTTGCAATGTTTTTTTCTTTTTTCTGATATAATCAATGAGTCTTTAACAGATTGAAAGGTAAGAGATCTAGGCGTTTTATGCTTTATGAATAAAACTAAATGAAGTACCTACAGATGCAGATTTCTCTGCATAAAAATGCCAGCAGTGAACAGTTGTGTCTTTTTACCTCATACTGTGCTCAGTTTGACCGTCACTTTGTTCTGATGTATCTGGTCTTAACATGTGACGGTCATGTGTGGTTTCCAGGACAGTGGGCCTCCTCAGGTGGGCGACCCATTTTACGAGTCCCAGGAGAATCACAACCTAATTGGTGTGGCCAACATCTTCCTGGAGTGTCTCTTCCATGACGTCAAGCTGGATTACCATGTGCCCATCATCAGTCAGCAAGGAGAGGTGAGAGTGTGTGTGTGTGTGTTAGCATTGTTACATCACAGAGACATAGCACACATCTGTTTCCACATCATGCCAACATGGATCTGACAGTAAGCACAAAGAGGACCATGGTGATGCACCTACACTGAGCCCACCATCACAGTCACTGGCCCATGAACGCACAAATGTGCATTGCTTGTTCACTATAACTGAAAAGGGACACTTTTATCTCCCATCATGAGAGTCCCACAGGATGCACTAAAATTGCCAGGTTACGTCAGTACTTGATGGGGTGTTTTTTTGTTTTTGTTTTTGTCCAAGTTCAGACTGACTAAAAATGCAAGCCTATGAAGTTTGTCACTCTGCGTTTGAAGCCCATGACACTTGCAACAGTGGTCTACACATTGAGGCCTTCATTTTTGTACTGTCTTCAGCCTCAATCGCCCATGTACTGGTTGACTGGGCATAAAACACCAGCAGCTACCAGTCAGAGAATGGCCCATGCAAGCGCTGCCTGCAGCAGACTTCTGTGTCTTGGCATTCATGTGGCTGGATACTCACCAATTTCTTTGCAGTTTTTTTCAGTGACAGTGTGGAGATGGTTAAGAGTATCAGGTAAAAATTGGGGAGAAAGTTGTCAGGTAAATGGCTGATGCTTTTAATTGCCACTAGCTTTCGTGTCTGTTTTAGCATTTTGACTTTTGAGTACTGCTCTGGTCATTATCAGTTCTGGGACAACTTCTGATTGTGTAGGATTCTCCATTGTCTGGTGGTATCAGTCAAATCATAGGTGACCAGAATTTGCTTGTCAGTAGCCAGTGGAAAATCAGCAAAATGGCAAAACCCCTCCCCTTTTCACTACTGCATGTTGGCAGGCTGACATTGTCAAATCTGTTTGAGTGGTTAGAGATGGATCTGCTTGCATGGTTAGAGGTGGATGTGACTGGACACAAATATCTAATGATGTTAACAGGCTGTGGACCAAATTTAAAAAGGTGATCTACAGGGCTGGTGTTCATTTGTCCTGATTAGTCACAGATGACCACCACATCATTGGACATGGTTGATCAGTTTGTACTGGGTCCATAGCTATCTGATGAGGCTTAATTTGTGCCTGGAATCGTCTGTTGCAGATCATTGTCAGTTTCTAGTTCCCTGGGGTGGGGATGGAGGAGGGTGGTCCGGTAGACTCGTCATCTTAATGGGGCCAATCACCTCATATTAAACCCACTTGAAAGATCCTTCCTCTGCTACCATTAGACTCCCAGGAGAAACTGTCTGCCATTAGACACATCAAGTCCTCTTAGAGGCATCATTCAGATTCAGCCCTTCACCGTGACAAGGTCTGCCATCATGTCCCCTTCATCTGGACCTGGCAGTCCCCATCCTTTCTTGCCATCCATTCCACGCTGTGTCGATGGTGACTGCAAACTGCAATGGAGCTGTGTGAATCTGGAGACCTTGGTTCTAGCCTGGTCAGCATGTCCAGGTTAATGAGTTCTCTTTCTAGCCTGGTCAGCATGTCCAGGTTAATGAGTTCTCTGGACAGATGAATGCTGCGCATTCTTCCTGAAGTGATCATTTTTTGTTGGTTGTGAGTGCAATGCTGGCTGGTGCTCAATTTGTTGGTTGTGAGTGGAATGATGGCTGGTGCTCAACTTGTTGGTTGTGAGTGGAATGATGGCTGGTGCTCAACTTGTTGGTTGTGAGTGGAATGATGGTTGGTGCTCAACTTGTTGGTTGTGAGTGGAATGATGGTTGGTGCTCAACTTGGTGGTTGTGAGTGGAATGATGGCTGATGCTCAACTTGGTGGTTGTGAGTGGAATGATGGTTGGTGCTCAAGTTGGACTTCCTGACCAGGAAGATGGATTGCAGGCTTAAGAGTGAGTGTAAGTGTCGGAATTTGGAAATTCCACTGCCATGGAACTCTGTCTGGAGGCCAAGGTTTCAGGATTGTCAGCATCTGGAGTCACCAGCTTCTGCTCAACTTGCTTGTTGCAGGTGGCAGGCAAGCTTCACATTGAGATCTCCAAGATGGGTGGCGCCATTCTGGATCGCTACGTGGATCTGGCAGCTGAGGACAACCAGGAGGAGACATCTGTGCCCATGGGCGCACCACTGTTGATACGCGTAAGTCAGCATGCTTCACTGGTGGTCAGCGTAGATCAAAGTCAACATACTTTGCTGTTGGTCAGCATAGGCCAAAGTTAGCATGTTCTACTGGTGGTCAGTGTAGATCAAAGTCAGCATGCTTCACTGGTGGTCAGTGTAGATCACAAAGTCAGATCCAAACACATTAAAAATACAAAAGAATGCTTATTTATTATGACATAGACAACATGTGTCATGTCTGTCGCAGCAAGATTAGGTCCATGGTCTGTATCTATTGGTACTACCGCCTGAAGACACACAGCTAACCTTTCATGACAGGTTTCCTCTTTTTGCGCTTTTCTCTGGCTCTTTTGGATGCCAGAATGTCCTGAAAGTTTAACCAAAAGGCATTTGACAACATATGTGTTGTCTGTGTCATAATAATAGTCCATGGGCCAGGTATCGAAACCCTCCCCCCCACGGGGGGATTTTTGGAGACAATGATTTTTGGTATGTGTCTTTTCAATATCTGCTTGTCTGCAAGATGAACTATTCTGCTTTTAGGGATTATCTGAGATGGTACATGGCAGCTTAATAGCATGTATTAAAATGGGCATGTCCCCTACAAATCCCAAACAACAGGCAGCTATACCACTCTTTGGACACACAGAAATACTGCACATGCTGGTATCAGTGGGTAGCACTGCTCTTGCGGCTGCTGTTGTCTTACCCAGGTATGGTGGCCTGAATTACGCGTGTGGGATTAATGAAGATTAAAAAAGAAAAAAATGTCACATTGCATAATTTTGTACAATGCTCGTGTAAAATATTGAACAAAAGTGCTTCATTTACCACCATATATATCATGGCGACTAAAAGAGTCATAGAGAGTGTTTGATTAACACCTGCATTAATGGATGACGTCACGGAATAGAATATACTCAAGTTCAAAAGTTAAGCAACCTTTTACAAAAATGCACATATGTTCACATGTCAATAAACTACTTCCTCAAAACCGCTACAGGTGCTGTCTTATTCACTGGTCTACCTCCATTTAACCTGAAATCAGTTTCACAGTGCTCTATACCCCATGGAAGATAGGCGAGAAACATGCCCGATGTATGTACGGGGGCGGGGATAGCTCAGTGGTTAGAGCACCGGACGCGTGATCGAAAGGTCGCGGGTTCGAATCTCTGCAGAAGCGGCGGGAGAATTTTCTTCTCCATGGTCAACTTTCTGTGCTGACTCTTATTTCAGTGTCCGTTCCACCCCTGTGTTACTGCAGTAGCACGTAAAATACCCCGGTCATTCCGCCAAAAGTGCAGGTGGCAGGTTACAGCTAAACACGCATACACCTTACATATGTGGCTTTGCATGAAGTGACATGGTGCATGGTTGTATGGTGTACACAGAATGCGCCGAGATGGCAGCAGTTTCATGTGGCACCAGCCATGCCAGCGCTGTAAGTACACCACTTTGGTGGATATTCAAAAACGCGCTATAAAAAGCTATTCACTCATGTAGAATCACATGCGAGCGCAGTGAGCCTGCTCGAAAGCGGAGAATAATGCTATATAAAAGCGATCAATAATAATAATGTAAAACTTACCAGCTTTGCCTTTGTTATGTCTCAGTAAAACAGTTTAGGTTTAGGAGCCTGATGCCACTGGATCGCATCTCTGGTTGGCTTAATTCAGTATGCTGGAGAGTTTCATGTATCAGCTTGCAGTCAGCAGGCTCTTTGCTATTATGCCAAGAATACAGACGAACAACTAGGAAATGTCAAAGATATTCACCAAAGTGATTGTCCACACTGTCAGTGATTTGACAGATCATTATTGTAGGTAGGTCCAGCCAAATTTTGAAAAGCAAGCAATGCAATCCATTAATATGTGATATTAAAGAGGGTCACAAGGCAAGTACACAAACCAAATTTCATTAATTTATCTGTAATATTTTTTGAGATATCACCCTTCAAATAGTCATCATCTTAGGCGTTTTAGGCGCATTTTACAAAATGCCATTTTTGTATGGCTCTAGCATAAAAAGTATTGGTCACACATCCACCCAGCTTGTTTTACACAGTGTCTGCACAACATAGACTAAACACAATTTTTTCAGTAGTCATCCTTACTCAAATTTTGGAGATGCAGAGTGCCAAAAATGGAAAAATCACTAATTTTGACATTGTCCAATCGCAAATCTTTGACAGTACCATGACAAGATCAAACATAAAATGGGAATGGAAAGATGTACAACCATAATTCTGGTATCAACTGATTCAGCATTAATTAGACAATACAAATTCACAAGTCTAAAGAAGTGCAAGCTAAATTTTACCTACAGAGGCAACTTTCCATGAGAAAAAGGTGCAAATATACCGCAAATCTTTGATGGTAATAGCATTAAAGCAAATCAAACTCTGGAATGAAAAGAGATACAGCCATGGTTCTGGTATCTGCAGATTCAGCATTAATCAGAGAAGGGAAATGCACAGCATATGGAAATTTAGGCAAATTTGAGATATATGTAGACTTGTTTGAATGAGGAAAAGAAGTTAAAAACTGCAGTCCAAGTGTGGCCTCGTGTTAGATGTTGAGGCCTGCCTCACTTTCTAGGACCAATTCTCTCCTCAAGATGATGAAACTGATCATCCTCTGAAATCATTAACAAAGAAATATATAAACAAACAGGTAAAAAAGATTTGTTTCAACATATACAGCACACTAACACTTAATACTCACCAATTAAATACACTTAATACTCACCAATTAAATCATCAAATTCTGAAGTTTAGTTGTAAATAATACTTACTTGACTTTGTGTGAATCATGCAGTAATAACTTGAGAAATAAATAAATCAGAAAGGTACAAACAGAAGGAAGCAGACAAGAACAAATTTTCAGGTATCTGACTACTACTACCAGTCTCAGCTATTGAAACCATCCCAGAAGCAAAAACCTGACTGGAGTCACTCTCGCCATTATTTGACAATACTTAAAAACAAAAAACTTCCCTACTTTAGTTTAGATAAAAGACCTGGATTATTAAGGAAAAGTAAACTAACAAAAATTGGAGTCCCACATCAATGACATTAAAAAAATGACATGCTCCACAATGTATTTAACGTTGCTCTGAGTATTTTATTTTCCCCACCCCCTACCACCCCCACATTTGATGTGGCTCTTCAAGTGTGTGTGTGTGTGTGTGTGTGTGTGTGTGTGTGTGTGTGTGTGTGTGTGTGTGTGACTATTTCTTTCATTTTGTTTCTTGTTCAGTCTTTCTTACTGACTTAGTTACTTCTGTCTTGTTAACATAGTCTTGTTTTGTCAATCATGCTTGCAAAATGTTAAACAAAAACAAAAAACTTGTCATTATTACTCTTCTCTTCTTTTTTTTATCCCCCCACCCCCCTTGTTATTATTATTATTATAATTATATGCAAAGATTGAAAGAATCATGTCATTTTTTAGCCAGTGTGCCAGGTCTTCCATGTGCACAAAAGTGGAAGAGAAAGAAGGGGAAAAAACAAGAAATAAATTCTTCAGAAGCAAATATAATTCCAAACTCTCAGTATAACATTAATTTTGGCTGGTGGCTCGCTTTTATTTCGTTTTGTCTAGATGAGCAGATCTACTGTAAAAGAAACATATGGGTCATGACTGCATCGTCTGCTAGCTAAATAGGAGTTATTGTCCTTGACAAGAACAACAAATATATATTTTTTAAATCATTCACTTGCTAAATTTCCTTTAAAAAAAATCGCTGTTGAGAACATACACCGTAAATCACGTTTTTGTCAATTCGGATTTACGGGGAAAGAAATTACTACTTTTATAGAGGTTTGCATTTCAGAGCAACTAATGAGAAGATAACTCTGTAATGTTCAAACTACAACCAGACCACAACGAATTTGCTTCAGTTGCATTCAAAGAGATGCAAACAGCACAAAAATACAGTTATGGTTGTGTTGGAAACTCACTTAGTTATCGTTAAAATAAAAAACTTACCACGGTTTCTTTCCAGTTCCTCCAGGCTGAGCATCTTTTGCGCCGCTCGCGTAGTCGCAGACTTTAGCGATCCCGCAACTCGAACAGACAACAAAATCTATGGGGTCTCCAATTTCTGTTGCACAGGAACTTTTACAAGAACTCGCTTCCTGATCAAACGATACACCGTTTTAAAGAGCGAAAATTCGTCTTTCCAGTGATACCAAATTCAGTATGGTGCATTCAAACTTTCTTGGTCTAAATTTAAGGTAAAAATGAACGTATTTTTCAACTCACATTTTGCTGAAGTCGAAAACGACGAATTTTAACGAATTTTATAATGGATAAATCTATTCCTCTTTCTAAAAAGTATAACTTCATGTCTGTATGTTTTTCTTGTAAAAGTTGCCAACGGTTTTCCGAACGCAACCGTTTTCCGACCTCGCTCATCTGACTTTCGACGTCAGAACCACGCTCGGTTTCCGACCGCTTGGTGTGTTCATTAAAACTTCTTCCAAACTCACAATACATCATTCACACACAAAATAATGGCATCAACAGGTCGTAAAAAGATCGTTTTTTTGCATGACAGTAGTTTTTATTGACAAACTGCACAGAACAAGGCAAATATGACAAGTTTAAAATGTGCAATATTTGCTTCGCGACGACCATGTTAGCCAGCGCTAAAGAGAGGCTGGTCATACCTAATTATTGACTTTCTGAAATTGTTATCTGATACAGAAAAAAGAAAAGAAAAATTAAATGCATTACTCTCTTTATTTCTTACTGCTTATCATTATAGCTTGGGTGTATTTTTCCCAGCCAAAGATACCAAAGCCAGTGCCATAGAAGGTTGCCAAACCTGAATGTCCCTTACTTTGAGTGTCACTGAATGCATGTCCAGCTTAGACATATATGTCAGCCTCACACCTGAAGCCATCAGGATTCTCAAGCTCTGTGTATTCTTGATAGTTATCTTCCTTTTGGGGTTGCTCCACCTGGATTTTAACCAGGTCTTGCGGCATGAAAATACAGTCTGTCCAGTATACCTCCCACTTTTCCATTCGCAGTATGCAAGCCATGGCCATCTGCTCAAGGAATGGTTTTAGTTGCCTTAACTGCAGAATATCAAGAGTGCTTGAAAGCTGGCCCTTTCGATGTGCGTTATCAATGCATCTCTGCATGGTTGCATTGTGACTGTTCAACAAGGATGAGGTGTGTTGACACATTTTGTTGACATCTATCACTTATTTACCTCTACAGAGAAGATGCATGGAATGTTCCAGTTTCATAATTCTTCCTTAACGTGGTAATCTCTTTATCTCTAAATGATTCTGCCCGTAACATACTGAACGATGTACTGAAAATAATGTTTATATGGTCTTGTTGGAAGCTTGATGGTCGTTGCAATTTGGAATTCCATATAGTGCATTTATTAGAACCAGCACCACAGACACAAACAGCAACAGCTCACTTGCAGACAACCTGAACTGTGTACTTTGATGGTCAAGGTACCCAGAAATTACCATGTGGTAAAATCCCCGGGGGGGGGGGGGGGGGGGGGGGGGTACGGGGGGGGGTATAGGCTGGCTCATGGTCTATAAATAAGCATTCTTTGTAATCTTTGATGTGTTTGGATCTTATTTTAGAATGCTAGCAGTCATTGTAGACCAAGAGCCAGCCTATACTCCCCCTCCCCGCCCCCAGGGATTTTACCACATGGTAATATCTGGGTACCCTGACCATCAAAGTACACAGTTCAGGTTGTCTGCAAGTGAGCTGTTGCTGTTTGTGTCTGTGGTGCTGGTTCTAATAAATGCACTATATGGAATTCCAAATTGCAACGACCTGTCTCTTAGCAACTCATTTATTATGACAAAAAAGGCAATTTCCAAATATTTTATTGTTTGAACAGTTTAATATGTTGCAGCTTTCCATTTGTCTTTGTCTTAAATGTGTCCTTATTTTTATTGGGCACTGCAGACACAGAAATATTAAAAGTCCCCTCTGTTAAAACCCCAGAGCTGACAAATGTTTTCCCTTAAAAGCATGGAGTAAGTCAGAATAGAGCCAAGTATGTTTACTCAGTGCCAGAATTTCTTCCTTGTTTTAATTTCCACTTTCCCGATCCATTCACCTTCATTTTTTCCAAATCCTCTCCATACTTTTCAATTGCGTTAGTCTTGGCTGAAACAAATTCCTGCATTAGCCTGCAAAATAAAATAGGTCACACTGCTGATAGTCAACTGATTTTTAAGCAGGTTGTCATGTTGAGTGCCTGCAGAATATAAATAGGCACCAAAACATGTGTTACTGTGCTTCAAAAACGTGATTAAGACATACTTGTGATCCGATCAATTGTTCTTTAATTTTGTACTGAATGCATTTCAGGGAATCTGTCCTGGAAGTATCTTTTACAGTTGTAGATAGTGATATATTGACTGTTTTGGCTGGGATGTTTGCTGTTGATTGTGTTCTGTGTAGAACAGTGAGCCAGCTTTTTGCTCATGTTTTGGTTCCTTGCATTTCAAACTGGTGTAACTATGACTATGATTTGTCCTGAGGTGACCTTGTGTGGTTGACGAGACATGCAAATCCAAGAACTAAATAACTGAGATTACCACATTAAGGAAAAATGATGAAACTGGTATATTCCACACATCTTCTCTGTAGAGGTAAATAAGTGATAGATGTCAACAAAATGTGTCAACACACCGCATCTTTGTTGAACAGTCACAATGCAGAGATGCATTAATAATGCACATCAAAAGGGCCAACTTTCAAGCACTCTTGATATTCCACAGTTAAGGCAACTAGAACCATTCCTCGAGCAGATGGCCATGGCTTGAATACTGTGAATGGAAAAGTGGGAGGTATACTGGTCAGACTGTTTTTTCATGCCACAAGACCTGGTTGAAATCCAGGTGGAGCAACCCCAAAAGGAAGAGGACTATCAAGAATACCCAGAGCTTGAGAATCTTGATGGCTTCAGGTTTGAGGCTGACATATATGTCTAAGCTGGACATTCAGTGTCACTCAAAGTAAGGGACATTCAGGTTTGGCAACCTTCTATGGCACCGGCTTTGGTACCTGTGGCTAGGAAAAATACACTCAAGCTATAATGTTAAACAGTAAGAAATCAGGAGAACAATGCATTTAATACATTTTTACTGATCGAAGTCAGATAACAATTTCAGAAAGTCAGTAATGATTTGTCAAATCACTGACAGTGTAGTGTGGACAATCACTTTTGTGAATATCTTTGACATTTCCTAGCTGTTCGTCTGTATTCTTGGCATAACAGCAAAGAGCCTGCTAACTGCACGCTGATACATGAAACTGTCCAGCAGTTGCTTGCTGAATTAAGCCAAACCAGAGATGCCATCCGGTGGCATCAGTTTAATGGCTCCTAAACCTAAACTGTTTTACTGAGACATAACACAGGCAAAAGTGGTAAGTTTTACACACATCGGGCATGTTTCTTGCCCATCTTCCATTGGGTGTAGGGTACTGTGAAACTGATTTCAGGTTAAGGAGGTAGACCAGTGAATAATCCAGCGCCTGCAGCAGTTTTGTGGAAGTAATTTATTGAGGTTTGAACATATGTGCATTTTTGTAAAAGGATGCTTAACTTTTGAACGTGAGTATAGGCTATGCTGTGACATCATCCATTAATGCAGGTGTTAATCAAACATTCTCTGTGACTCTCTTTGTCACCATGATACATGTGGTGGTAAATAAAGCACTTTTGTTCAATATTTTTACATGAGCATTGTATGAAATTATGCAGCGTGACAGTTTTTCTTTTTTTAATCTTCATTAATCCCACAGGCGTAATTCAGACCACCATACCTGGGTAAGACAACAGCAGCAAAAAGAGCAGTGCTACCCATTGATAGCAGCATGTGCAGTATTTTTGTGTGTCCAAACAATGGCCTGTTGTTTGGGATTTGTAAGGGACATGCTCATTTAAATACATGTGATTAAGCTGCTATGTACCATCTCAGATAATCTTTAAAAGCAGAGTAGTTTCTTGCAGACAAGCAGATATTGAAAAGACATACTGAGCTATCCAAAAATCATTGTCTCCAAAAGTCCAGAGGGTGGGGGGGGGGGGGTCTATACCTGGCCCATGGACTATTGTTTTCAGATTTATTTTTATTTTAGATCAAAGTCACTCCACTGGTGGTCAACATAGGTCAAAGTCAGCTTGCTCCACTGGTGGTCAGCATAGATCAAACTCAGCATGCTCCACTGGTGGTCAGCATAGATCAAAGTCATCATGCTCCACTGGTGGTCAGCATAGATCAAAGTCATCATGCTCCACTGGTGGTCAGCATAGATCAAAGTCAGCATGCTCCACTGGTGGTCAGCGTAGATCAAGGTCAGCATGCTCCACTGGTGGTCAGCATAGATCAAAATCAGCATGCTTCACTGGTGGTCAGCATAGATCAAAGTCAGCATGCTCCACTGGTGGTCAGCATAGATCAAAGTCAGCATGCTCCACTGGTGGTCAGCGTAGATCAAGGTCAGCATGCTCCACTGGTGGTCAGCATAGATTAAAGTCATCATGCTCCACTGGTGGTCAGCATAGATCAAAGTCATCATGCTCCACTGGTGGTCAGCGTAGATCAAGGTCAGCATGCTCCACTGGTGGTCAGCATAGATCAAAATCAGCATGCTTTATTGGTGCTAGTGTAGATCAAGATGGTATACACCATGTTTTCAGATCATTTGAGAATGCTTTTTGGTTAAACTTTCAGGACATTCTGGCATCCAAAAGAGCCAGAGAAAAGTGCAAAAAGAGTAAACCTGTCATGAAAGGTTAGTTGCGTGTGTTCAGATGGTAGTACTAATAGATACGGACCATAGACCTAATCTTGCTGCAGTTAGATAACATTAGTCATCTGTCTTCAGAATCTTGACCAAAGAACTTCATGCAGGAAGATGTGCATATGTCCCTGCACATTTTGTTTTTATTTATTATTGCATGGGGATTAATGTGTTTGTGTTTGCTGCCTGCTTGAATAATATACTTGACTGCAAGTGTTTATTTCTGGTTTTTAGGTGTGTATCCGTGAGGCAAGAGGCTTGCCGCCTGCTCTGGCCCACTTTGTATTCTGCCAATACAGCTTCTGGGGGCACTCGGAGCTGGTGGTGGTGCCACCCGAAATCAACCCAGACCAGATGGAGAAACCAGATGATGACACCGTCTCTTTCACCTTCAACCATGAAAAGGTAACACTGAGACTGCCCCAGAAAATGTAGCTCAATAACCCCTGCAGCAATTGTTCTGGATCTTGCATCTGACATCCAGATTGTAGCAAGGTTTTCTGCACCTGGTACTCAAAATCCCACACTGTGGCAAAACATCACATTCCTGTCCTAAAACTGGCATTAGTATGTAGAACTGCTTATATACAGGTTCCTGTTCCCATGGACATTGTCATTTACTTGGTGTCACCTTCATCATTTACTTGGTGTCACCTTTGTTATTTACTTGATGTCACCATTGTTATTTACTTGGGGTCACCTTTGTTATTTACTTCGTGTCACCATTATCATTTACTTGGTGTCACCTTTGTTATTTACTTGGTGTCACTGTTATCATTTACTTGATGTCACCTTTGTTATTTACTTGGTGTCACCATTATCATTTACTTGGTGTCATCTTTGTTATTTACTTGGTGTCACCTTTGTCATTTACTTGGTGTCACCTTTGTCATTTACTTGGTGTCACCTTTGTCATTTACTTGGTGTCACTATGTGTTTGCTGAATTAATATGCTCAAGGGACATTTTTTTATTGAGATCAACAATTACTATGAAAATACTTTTATGACCTGTATCTGACTGAAAGTATGTTTCCTTCCTGTCACTCCCAGGTGTTCCGGGTCCCCATCACAGAAGAGTTTATTGAGTTTTGCTCAGATGGAGCTCTGTCCATAGAGGTATGGGGCCACCGCAGTTATGGCTTTGGTCAGATGCTGACTGTGGCGGACACCGCCCAGGCCAAGTCACGCTCCGTCACAGACAGGTCTGGTTGGATTGGTTTTTTTTTAAACATGTTAATAATTTAGTGTAAGGTGGGTATAACCAACAAAGCTAAAGCTAAAGACACAAGCTAAGCAAGGCATTAGCAGAGTCCACAAGAAAAGCAATCTCAGTACCATTAATAATATGAACACTTGTTGAGCACCTCATCTCGAGATTGGCCCTAAGCACTTCATAATGGCAGCTAACGGATGTTAGACAGTCACCAGATATATAAACAGTTATAAGCATTCATACAGGGTACAACACATGCTCAGAGTTCAGTATCAGACCTGTTGAATTTTGTTGTGCACCAGATGGAACGAAGTGATGCGCAAGATTGAGATGTGGGTGGAGTGTCACGAGCTGAATGACCAAGGGGAGTACACGCCTGTGGAGGTCATCCCTAAACCTGAGGTGCCCTGCGCTGGCGTCTTTCAACTCAGACAGGTAAAGACCACCCTCCCCAGTTAAAAACAATGTTGATTTTAATAGCACAATACAAAACCTGTGCAAATTTTCAGGGCAGACCCCTTTTTCTTCAGGTCTTTCACAACTTTGATTCCAATTTTGGGGAACCTCCATGACTAATTTAGCCATATTTTATTGTTTACCACTTACTGGATCATTGCCCTGAAATAACCATACTGGTTGACTGGGTGTAAAACACCAAGTTATTTACTTACTTATTTGCTGGATCTGTGCAGAGTCCACCCCACCCCCACCCCCACCCCGCCATTTGAATAACTGACACTTATTCATGACAAAACACAAAGATATGCCTGTGACTGGACGTTATCACTGCAGGGTCACTCACGGCGAGTGCTGGTGCGCATCAAGCCTGTAGCCAACTCAGGCACCCTACCACTGATCTGTGAGTGCATCACATCGGTGCACATCGGCTGCCTGGCCGTGCGCTCCAAGCTGCAGAAAGGCCTGGACTCGTACCAGGAGGAGGACCTCACCGTGCTCAGGGACCGCTGGTCCAAGGCCCTGGCCAGACGCAAGCAATACCTGGATGAGCAGATACAGAAACTGATCAACAAACCTGGTAAACAGCCTTGCCTTGTTTTGCCTGTCATGCTTTTCCTTGCCTTGTCCTGCTGTGCTTTTCCTGTCTTTTCTTGTCTTGCTTTGCCTTGTCTTGTTTTGCTGTGCTTTTTCATGTCTTCCTTTGTCTTGTCTTGTGTCATCTTCTCTTGCCTTGTCTTGTCTCATCTTTTTCACCTTGTCTTGTCTTCTTTCACCTTCTCTTGCCTGGTCTTGTCTCGCTTTGTCTCATCCTCAGACCCCCAGGGGTTTTAGGCCTCAGAACACCTTCACTGCCTCCACCCATCCATGTTTAGTGCTGAAAAGTGCACTTTTTAGTACACAAGGTTTGCTTCCCCAAACATCAAGCAGGTTATACAGTGACGCTTTCTATTTTGATGCAAATCCTTTGATAAGAGAAAGAGAGGAAATGTCGAATGATTTTATTTTCTATTTTTTATTTCATGCACAGCAGTGAAGGGGTTAGCTGGCCTGCCTTGCTTTGCTTCGTTTTTGTCTGGCCTTGTTTTGTCCTGTCCTGTTTATCTAGTTAACATCAAGATCCACAGCACTGACAGTGATTGGGAGTGTTGCATTCACTTCAGTTTCTGTTCAAAAGATTGTGTTGGCACTGACCTTGTCTGTTTGGCATCACAAACAAACCATCATGCAAAAGAAATGGAAAAAATTAAAACTGTTGTTATTACATGTAGAACATCTGTCAAAGCTGCTAAAGTGGATGGAAGAATATGAGGGTTAAAACAGTCTGATGGAATTGCCCCATGTGGGATGAATAAAGTGTTACTAAGTTGAACTGAAAGACTTTCAAGCATGGGAGAGCTTGTGAAGAGGATGGGGAACAACGACGACAACAAAAACTATTGCTGACTTCAGTGTAGTCCTTTGGAATGGCTGTAGTATCTGTTGTTGCAGATACTGGGGGTGGAGGGGGTGTTTCGTGTCCATTGCCGCCACACTTTTTTAAATTTGTTTTTCCATGTGTTGGGTTGGATTGTGTCATATACTTCTAGAATTGCTGTTTCAGATAAGACAAAGGTCATATACTTTTGGAATTGCTGTTTCAGATAAGACGGAAGCAGACTCTGAGCGAGAGCGAGCGCTGATTGAGCAGTGGGTATGTTTGACAGAAGAGCGCAATGCTGTTCTGGTTCCTTCCCCTGGCAGCAACATCCCTGGTGCTCCGGCTGACTGGTGAGAATCATGGTACACTCAGACAAATTACACCTTTATCTCCAGGCCCATTTCAAAGTGTCAAAGTAAAAGGCTGGCTGAGGAATATTGGGGGTAGAAGCCTGGGGAAGGGAGGGGGTCTGGGGTTAAGATCTTGTCAGCAAAGTGGATCAGCTACTTATATGCTGACTTTTAGTTATTTCGGGTTGTCAAGATTTTAGTGTGGCAGAGACCTTTTAGAGGAGTTTTAATGACCATGCAGGGTCCACGATTTTGGGTTTTGTTCTGCACAATCATGAAAAGAGTTGGCAAGGTTTCAAGTAGTATATCACATAGAAGGAAAGATCTGGAATAGTATATAACAATAAATGGAAAGATCTCAAGTAGTATATCACAACAGATCATAAGATCTGAAGTAGTATGTGACAGTAGCTCATAAGATCTGGAGTAGTACTTCAGATATTATGATCTACTCAGATCATAATATCTGAAGTAGCATATCACAGTAGATGGAAAATCTGTGTAGTCGATCACAGCAAGGTCAGGGTAATTATCTCAATAGATGCAATATATGGCATAGTCTCGGTAGTCAGTCACAGTAGATGGCAAGGTCTGGGTAGTTGATAACAATAAATGGAATAGTCTGGGTAATTATTACAGTGAATGGCAAGATGTGGGTAGTTGATCACAATCTTGATCACAGTAGATGGCAAGGTGTGGAGCAGCATAGTGCAATAGATCCCATGGGGCAAGGAGGAGGGTGATACATTTAACACAGACGAACACCTGAATAATGTACACAGATGAACACCTGAATAATGTACACAGACCGTACCATGGATGCTCACACTTTTGAATGGTTTAGACTGCAGGTGTGTATACTTAAGTGTGTGTAATTTGATTGAAATCTCTTTGACTGTTTCAGGCATCCACCCCCAAATGTGGAGGAGCACTCACCTGTGCTGTTTCTGGACCTGAATGGTATGGTTGTTATCTGATGCGTTACATACATCATGGGTCAACAAGTTCACAGGCAGGAATACATTTATGACTTTAGGACCAGAATGCAAATAGGTCAATAAATATGAAAGAAACAAATTGAAAGACTGTTTATATGTGTGAGGAATCATATTTCCAGCCACTAGCTGTTTACAAATTAGCCATGTTTTGTGTCACAGTAATGGACATTGGATGATACTGGAACAGTATAATTCTGATTTCAAAACAGATTCATTATGCTTGTCACAATGTGTGTGTTGAAACAAAATTCTAGTATGGTTGCCCAATTTTAGCTACCAGTTTTTTGTCTGGCTACCAAATTGTAAAGTATGAGAGTTAGTGAAATATTTGACTTTCAGGGCTGCCTATTCCCCCCCCCCCCCCCCCACACACAAATATTTGACATTCAGGGCTGCCCTCCCCCCCTGCAAAATATTTGACATTCAGGGCTTGCCCCCCCCCCCCCCCCCCCCCACTTCCTGATCTTCCGCTGGATGCATACAGGTCTGCTCAGACCCACAAGGGTGTGCGGTCACCATCTGTTATCCACCCTTCTCCCAGCTGATCATGCATGACGTATCTACCACATAAAACATTCTAACATCATACTTTTACATGATAAATCATGTCAACTGACCACATGACTTGTTATGTTGTAATACCCATGTGCATAGGCCTACACAACACCTCTTATTAAAAATCCCTTTACACTGAAAGCTGAACTCTTTTGAGTAAATCGGACATACTTAAATTACTATTTTGCTTTTTCAATTAAATAAACTAATAAATGTGATTTTGGGCCAAAAGAGTTTCCCAGTGAACTGTCTTTTCTGTCCTTGAACTTCTTCTACCAACTGTAACTACTAAATGTTTCTCTTGGAATCAAGCAAAACTAAAGCTTGAGTTATTGGCACTATTATTTACATTTCATTTGACTTTCCTCATCAGCTCATGTAATGAAATAATTTTTATTGTCTTTCAGTTTCACAAAGTGGTCCAGCACCCACATTATACAGCAGCAACTGATGTGTGATCATGATGAGTTTGTCTCTGACCATAATATCAGTACTGTTAGATTTGCAAGTACTTGCATTAATTCTCTTTCACTTGCAGAGGGAACTGTCTCAGGCGTCTGACTCATGGGTATGAGTCAGACGCCTGGGACAGTTTCCTCTGCAAGTGAAGCCAGTACTGTTCACCAAGCAGCAGCTGCAGGTCTCACTGACTGAAGAAGTTGTCCTGCTTGAAAAGGACTCTCATTTAGTTGTCCTTGCTCTCAGCTGGCAGTTGTCATTTATTGTCACCTGGATCAGGTCTCACTCGGAGATGCATCAAATTACAGTAGATTTCAGTCCCTTCATCGCTGCCTGTTATCCACCTAACTCCAAGCTGACAGTGCATGACATTTGTACCACATAAAACATTCTGACCTCATATCTGAAATCAACTGACCACGCAGCATAGTGTGTTGTTACACCCATGTGAGAGTTAGCCTGTTACAGCTGAGCCTATCAAAAGCAGGAATTAAACTGCTTTTCTTTCCTCATACGGAATTTATGCTTCCCAAAATTCAGATGCTCAGATACCCAAATGCACCACATTGATCTTATAATATTACATTCCAGTGCCTTTTTCCCTTGCATCCAGTGCTTTATTAGTGCATGTTCTCATGAGCATGCTGTGGTTGGAGCTTTGGGGCATCTTAGAAATGGACATTCTTATTGTTACCCTCTCTCATCATTATAGAATGATGCATGCTAACAAGATGGGCATTGTGTCAAGTAGACTGTGACATGGTAAACTCTCTCCTGCCAGCCGACGACATGAGCACACCCAATGCCAAGGAGGGTCTGCAGGCTGTGGGAGTGAACTCAATTCTGCCCAAGGAGCACAATGGCCAGTTTGTCAACCTACCCATCGTGAAGTACTTCACTGAGGTGGACAATGTAAGTAAGACTACAACAGAATGGCTGTGTACATACAGCACGGGTGAAAGAGGTCCCATCCTCTAGGAGCATGCACCAAGGAGTGTTGCTGTACTGCCTCCACTGTTAATTATCTGCCAACTGTCTTTGTAGTCATTTCTTTTTACTACTTCATTGTCCCTTGCAGGAAATTTCAGTTGCCTAATTACCTGGGTAAAGCACAATGAGGTTTGTCTGTTCAAACAATGTTATGGCTGCCAGCATTTAGGATTTTTAACATGCACACAGATGTTGATGTAAATGAGTGTGCACGGGGGCTGTACTGACACAATAAAAGAGTCTGTACTGGAAGCTGACTCTTGGAAAAAATCCCTTGCCATACTGGGGACTTGAACCAGTGTCAGTCGTGACCCTAGCTTTTCAGGTGGATGTTCTACCAACTGAACTACCCCCTGCTCCTTTATGCACTCTACCCACTGAATGTCTCTGGGATTACTATTAATTTTGCACTCTACTCACCAAATGTCTCTATATTAATTGTGCACTCTACTCACCAAATGTAGCTGTATTAATTATGCACACTACCCACCAAATGTCTGTGTGTTAATTATGCACACTACACACCTAATGTCTCTGTACTAATTATGCATTCCACTCTACCCACTGGATGTCTCTGTACATAGTGGGTGAAAGGGATATTTCTGAGATGCTTCCCTGTAATTCAGTTATGTAGTAAGACATGCAGATGACTGTGCTGTTTAATAACTTGGTATCTAAGTTTTACACCCTGTCAGACTAGCTTTCTCTTTTTTACCCCCATCTGATCTGGGTTTTGTTGATGTTGCCGTGCCTTGACAAACAAATTCCTGAGTGGTGATGATTATTTTTAGTTGTAGATCTGTGCCATTACCATGGCAACTAATTCTTTGGGTTTGGTGGTCAGGTGTGTGCCATTGCATCGTGGGACTCCTCACTGCATGACTCAGCCAGCCTGAACCGTGTGACGCCGGCTAATGAGCGGATGTACATGGTGGTGAAGGCAGTGGTGCGACTGAGTCACCCGGCCTCCATGGAACTGGTGCTGCGCAAGAGAATCGCAATCAACATCTACAAAAAGCAAAGCCTCACCTCCCTTACCCACATGCTGAAGAACAGAATCATTGGATCGGTGGGTCACACTCTTGCACATGCACGATGGGTTAAGTTGAGCGTACCACATTGGAGCAGAATGGGATTGAGAGGAAAACTAGGACTGGGGAATTGAGATGGAAATGACAAAAGGGGAATTGAGAGGGAAATGACAAAAGGGAAATTGAGAGGAAAATGACAAAAGGGGAATTAGGGGAAAATGACAAAAGGGGGAAATTGAGAGGGAAATGACAAAAGGGGAATTGAGAGGGAAATGACAAAAGGGGAATTGAGAGGGAAATGACAAAAGGGGGAAATTGAGAGGGAAATGACAAAAGGGGGAAATTGAGAGGGAAATGACAAAAGGGGGAAATTGAGAGGGAAGTGGCAAAAGGAGAATTGAGAAATACCAAAAGGAGAATTGAGAGTTTGCTGGCAGTAGGGGAAGCCGAAAAAGGAAAATGGAGAGGACAGCTAGTTAAGGAGAGTTGAGATGAAAACTGCAGTACAGGAACTCAAGTGTGAAGTCTGAAGTGTAACAAGTGATGATGATGGTGTTTGTGTTACAGGACTACCTGTCTGACAGCGGCATCATGTACGAAGTAGTTTCCAATCTGCCAAAGGTGAGTGTACACCATACAGCCATGATGCAGTTTACAGTGTCACTTCATTCAAAGCCACATAGAGTGTGTGCCTGTTCAGCACCTGCAGGAGTTGGCACAGAAAGTTGACCCAGGAGAAGAAAATTCTCCCACTCGGACTTGAACCCATGACCTTTGAATCACAAGTCTGATGCTACCACTCAGCTACCCCTACTCCCCATTATGATGAAATGTTGCATTTCTCAGGTAGTTTTATTTTTCACTGGCCAGTAGTTATTATCCATATTTTTGCTTTTGTTTTTGCTGTTGCTTCCTGGTGAGTGTGTGTGGAAACACTTCCATGCACCAGAAATGGTGCATGCATGTAGAAGATAACTGCATAACTTCAGTGGATAAAAAAGCTCAGATTGATGTCACTGTCAGTGTGGTCACAGTCACCGTGATTGATGTTATTGTCAGCACGGTCACAGACACCATGATTGATATCATCAGTGTGGCCACAATTGCCTCAACTGATGTTACTGTCAGCATGGTCACAGTCGCCTTGATTGATGTTATTGTCAGCATGGTCACAGTCGCCATGATTGATGTTATTGTCAGCATGGTCAGACACCATGATTGATGTCATTGTCAGCATGGTCACAGTCACCATGACTGATGTTATTGTCAGTGTGGTCATAGTCACCATGATTGATGTTATTGTCAGTGTGGTCACAGCCTCCATGATTGATGAGCATGGTCAGACACCATGATTGATGTCATTGTCAGCATGGTCACAGACACCATGATTGATGTCATTGTCAGCATGGTCACAGACACCATGATTGATGTCATTGTCAGCGTGGTCACAGTCACCATGATTGATGTCATTGTCAGCGTGGTCACAGTCGCCATGATTGATGTTATTGTCAGCATGGTCACAGTCGCCATGATTGATGTTATTGTCAGCGTGGTCACAGTCGCCATGATTGATGTTATTGTCAGCATGGTCACAGTCGCCATGATTGATGTTATTGTCAGCGTGGTCACAGTCGCCATGATTGATGTTATTGTCAGCATGGTCACAGTTGCCATGATTGATGTTATTGTCAGCATGGTCACAGTCGCTGTGATTGATGTTATTGTCAGTGTGGTCACAGTCACCATGATTGATGTTATTGTCAGTGTGGTCACAGTTGCCATGATTGATGTTGTCATCAGTGTGGTTACAGTCACCGTGATTGGTGTTATCATTAGTGTGGTCACAGTTGCCATGATTGATGTCGTCATCAGTGTGGTTACAGTCACCTTGATTGGTGTTATCATTAGTGTGGTCACAGTTGCCATGATTGATGTCGTCATCAGTGTGGTCACAGTCGCTATGATTGATGTTATTGTCAGTGTGGTCACAGTTGCCATGATTGATGTCATCATCAGTGTGGTTACAGTCGCTATGATTGATGTCGTCATCAGTGTGGTTACAGTCACCGTGATTGGTGTTATCATCAGTGTGGTCACAGTTGCCATGATTGATGTCATCATCAGTGTGGTTACAGTCACTATGACTTTCACTACTGCAGGGCTCGGAGGAGCTGGAGGAGCTGGAGACTCTGGCACAGATGGCCGCCTCTCACAATGACACATCCGCTGTGGACGGGGAGACCTACATAGAGAAGTACATCAAGGGCGTCTCCGCAGTGGAGAGCATTCTGACCCTGGACAGACTCAGACAGGTAAGGGTTGTCTCCGCACTGCATCCAGTCGATGGTTTATTTTATGTTTGTTCCCCCCCAAGTACTATTAGACACACACATTTTGTTTTAATAAGTTATATCACTGCATCCATCGTACTGCCCAAGATAACTCACGCAGGTGACCTTCTGCTACACCTCTTTCTCTGGACACTGACATGCTGAATGTAATTGTGTCAAGGGAATCTCTTTGGTAGGGAGTATTCTTATGTTGGATAGACCCATCAGTCACCTGGAGGAGAGAGGTGTGGAAAGGAGAAGCACTCAATGATCTTCCTTGGAAGGTTGAGAAAGGACCATTGTCAGTCAGATGAACATTGGAAATGTTTCAAAGGTGATGTTTGGAAAACTTGTGAGAGATGGGCTTTTCCAAGCACATGGATTGTACCTTTAACTGAACTGAACACACACACACAGATGAACTGTTAGTGGGGGGGGGGGGAATTGTTTGTTAATTGTGCAGTTGCCACCTGTTGTGCCAAAGTATGTATGCAATAGGAAAGGGCCTTATCCACGTTTTCCTTTGAATGGAATAAACAAGTACTTGACTTAGCTTCCTGGCATAAAGACAATTCTCTGAAGTATATGAATTTGGTGTGTGTGTGTGTGTGTGTGTGTGTGTGTGTGTGTGTGTGTGTGTGTGTGTGTGTGTGTGTGTGTGTGTGTGTGTATTTGTGCTGCAGGAGGTGGCAGTGAAGGAACTGCTGACTGTGTCTGGCAGACCCACCAGCCTGAGGAAGACCACCAGTGTCCCCAACATCAACCAGGTATGTACAGGTGCACCCAGACTGGCAGCTCCCCCATGTGGCAGGCTGTGTAGCTAGCAAAATATGTAGCTGGCTGACTGCCTGTGGCTGTTGTTTTTCTGAGGTCCAGTGGCCCAGAGCAGAGCCTGCAGTGTTGTATCTCTCCAATCTCTATACACGTATGACCATTTTGCGACTAGTTAGTGTCTGTTGGTGTTAGTGACCATCAGTTTTTTGCAAGGTGGGTGGGGCAGTGTATCATGCCAACATTTTGATGATCCAAACACATAAAAGGTTCAAGAGAACGCTTATTTATTAAGACACAAACACACAGTCTGCAAGTTTTGAGGGTAATCTCCTTTGTAAAGCTAGAAAATGATACTTAAACAATGAAAAACAGTGAGAAATGAGAGAAGTGAAATAACTTCTCTTTCGGTTCAGCTAGGTTGTTTTCCACAAAGGTTCTGTGGAACCTTTCATGTCTTTGGATCTTGTTTCAGAATGCTGCCAGTCATTTTTGTTTCAAATACTTTGATGACTGTGCATGTTGTTTTCAGTAATAACGTTATTTTTTCCCTCCTGATAAAGCAGGAGCGTCCTTCTGCTTAACACAGATACCCACAGGTGTGTGAGAGTTTGTGCATGCTGCACATGAACGCATTAATGTGATGTGTATGCTGCACATGAACATGTACATGAAGCGTCCCAGCCACTGAGATAGCTGATGTCTGATGTCAGGGGACACGACAAGAATGTACTGGAAACAGCGCTGCAGGATGTTAACTTAGTTTTGATTTTGTCTCATCGGCAATACACGTCTATTCTTAACTATGATAGTGGGTTGGTCTTGTGTATATATATATTCTTGTTACACATCAAGAGCAGTTTTCTTTCTCAGTCAGTGCCCCTTTTCAGACCCCAGCTCTGCCCCTTTTCAGACCCCAGCTCTGCCCCTTTTCAGATCCCAGCTCTGCCCCTTTTCAGACCCCAGCTCTGCCCCTTTGGACCTTATTGTGGATAACATTTTGTTGATTGCTGTTTACTTGTTTGCGCATTTCAGGAAAACACCAGCAAGGTAACACACTGACAGATTAGAGCTAACCAGACTCAGCAACTAACAAACAGTGTGCAAGCAGTAACCTGTGTCCAACAACTTTCTTTCCTCTTACCTCTGTGTTTCATGAGCAGATGCTGGGCGCAATGAGCTTTTAGACATAGAAATGGGCAAAGCAGCAGGGTAGAAAACTTTTGAGGGGTGGTTGTTTGGTGATTGCTTTTGTTGTGGCATTGGTGTGGATTTTTATATAGAAGGTTTAGGCAGCTAAATATTTGCCCAAGTGAAAAACTACCCAACATTTAAAGACCAATTATCTTTGCAACTGGTCAACTGTTTTCTATGGATCACTGTATGTCAGTGGTAGCACAGAAGTGCATAATTATTTCAGCAAAAGACAAAAGTGGAACCATTACCTAGACTGACGGCATTACAACAGATTTTTTTTTGATTTTTTTTTTTGGGGGGGGGGGGAAGGGGGCTGTTGAGGAAGAACAAATATGTATCAAAAAGACATTTTCTGTGCTTAATCACAGTCCCTGATAATGAATGTTTGTATATTTGTCTGTATGTCTGAATTATATATGTGTGTATTTAATTCAGATCAAATAAATCTCTATTGTTCACAGTTATACAGTACATTTTTTTAAATATAATCTTTCACACATGGGCTCAAGAAGCTGTCAAAAATTCTGGCATCTATTAGTACATGACTGTCATGATAAGGTGGCAGTTACCCAGTCAGTGTCTGTACCCTGTGTATGGGAGTGAATGGGCCTGCATGTGTACCTGTATGCAAGAGAGCCAATGTTTGCTAACCCAGCATGCAGTTCTTTAGTCTGCATCGTCTGAACTTTGTAATTTTCTGATACTAACCCCGCATTTTGTCTCTTTGCCGCCTTTCAGATTGTCACCTCTCCTACTGGATTGCTACAGCAACAGGTAGACCTCTTCCCTCTCATATCTTCTCACACTGTTTCTAAATTGAAAAGTTCTCAACACAACATAAGTGATGGGGGGGGGGGGTAAGCTGGAACCTTTTGTCAGAAGCGAATATTGATGGACCGGAGTTTCATTAAGTAACGGTTTGGCTCTGCTGCTTTTTAAAAATGCAGTGACTGCAGTGCCCTCATGTAAAATTTAATCCTTTGACTGCATTGACTGCAGAGGGAGCAGTTGATGATGAAACACAGTGTCTTTTGGCTGCTGAGATTGCCAGAAGAAGTAAAAGTGTTGGGCAGTGTCAGCACTAATAATACTAACAGTGGTTATTTCTATAGTGCAGTATCTCTCCAACAAGGATGAGCACAATGCGCTTTACAAGATCAACAGTATGTACACATAAACCTCAGGGAAGCAACCTGGGTTTCTCTCTCTCTCTCTCTCTCTCTCTCTCTCTCTCTCTCTCTCTCTCTCTCTCTCTCTCTCTCCCTCCCCCTCCCTCTCTCACACACACATTTTAATAGGGATAGGAAATTCTTAAGATGTTCTGTACATCGTACATGTGGGTGGAATTTTGCAGTGCATAATTTTACAAACTGCTTAACTGTGGATTCTGTAGATTGTTGAATATACGTATATCCAACCTGTAATACAGTATGTCCAAACTGTAATACAGCTTTACCAGTAAATGCATTGAAAAGGTCATATACATATATATAAATCAGTCAATGCATTCGAAAGGTTATGCATGTCTAGTACACATAAATCATGTAGTTAAATATTAGTGCACTGACTGTGTCTTCTGTGGTTTATGTAAATCAAATAATTGTATCAAAATGGTCTTGTCTTTTAGCATGTATTAAATGCATTGAAAAGGACATGTCTATATTTGTAAATAGAGTTATTATTTGACTCCATACAAAATGTTTATGATGATGCAAAGTAGATTTGGGGTTCACTTTAACATTTATTTGTATCATGGTAATGAAACAAGAGAAGAAATCACAATTAATTGTAATTTTGATGACTATATGTATACAACAGAACAGGCAATAAAATGTGTGTTTTTTAAAGTTTTTTTTAAAGGAAGTAAATAAGCATGCTGTTTTCTCTGATCAAACAGTTTAAGGTGCTGTTTTCCCAAATCAAACAGTAAAGATGCTGCTTTCTCTGATCAAACAGTAAAGATACTGCTTTCTCTGATCAAACAGTAAAGATGCTGCTACTTTCTCTGATCAAATGGTAAAGATGCTGCTTTCTCTGATCAAATAAGATTCTGTTTCTGATCAAAAAGTAAAGGTGCTCTTTCTTTGATCAAACAGTTTAAGATGCTGTTTTCCCTGACCAGACAAAGATGCTGCTTTCTTTGATCAAACAGTAAACGTGCTGCATGCTCTAAACAAACAGTGAAAATACTGCTTTTCCTAACCAAACAGTAAAGATGCTGCTTTCCCTAACCAAACAGTAAAGATGCTGCTTTCTCTAATCAAACAGTAAAGATGCTGCTTTCCCTAACCAAACAGTAAAGATGCTGCTTTCCCTAACCAAACAGTAAAGATGCTGCTTTCTCTAACCAAACAGTTAAGATGCTGCTTTCCCTAACCAAACAGTAAAGATGCTGCTTTCTCTAATCAAACAGTAAAGATGTGTTTCTGTTCTGAGTCCCACCACTTGGTTTCACTGATGCAAAAATGAATATTCTTTCAGCTCAGAATCCAGAGCTGCCACTAATAGCCAGGAGTAGGTCAGGATGCATCTTGACTTACTTTGCCTGTAATTCAGTGTAACTGAAATTCAGCCAGGAGTAGGTCAGGATGTATCTTGACTTACTTTGCCTGTAACTCAGTGTAACTGGAATTCAGCCTTCCTGATTCATTTAACGTCATCATTTGTACCAAACTTCATCCAACAGGATGTGACATTGTGGACAGTGAATCAGATTTCACTTTGGTTTGGTGAATTACATTTCAACCTGAAAATTGATAGACCCCAAAACATAAATGGTTAAAAAGAATAATTTAATATGACCATACTAAACATGTGTGACTCTCCAGGGTAAGCCCCTTTTGCCAACAACAGTTTAACAACAGTTAGGAAGTGATAAATGAAAATGGATTTAGCCAGTTGCAGTTGGGGTGTGTTGAACACAGGAGTGTTTGGAAGAATGTTGGCATGACAGTAATGTGTAGTAAAATAGGCATGATGTAATCAGTATTATGACATCAGTTAGATGACACAGAAGGGGGAAGGGGGGTGGTGTTACCCCAAGAATTTGCACATGTTTTGTAATCATACTATTAAGAATGCTAGCAGTCATCCATGTTTAAGAAAAAAAATCTATTTTTTTCTCTTAAAAATTTATAATCTTTTGTGTTTAACTAAATTACCTGTTGAAAGGTAAGCATGCTGGTTGGGAGGACAGTAAACATTGTTTCCTGTGAAAACAATAATTACGCTGTTTCAGTCTATTGGAACAACAGAAAGCATGTTGCTTGTCTGTTGAAACAATAATAAAGCTGCTTGTATATTGAAATAATGAACGTGTTGGTTGAAACAGCGATAAACATGTGGTTCGTTGATTTCAGTTCCGAGCAGACAGCGTGCAAGACCTGTCACTGGCTGATCAACTCTCACCAAAGTCACGCAACTTCCCTGGTGAGTTGTTTCGTCTCCGCTCTTTGTCAGAAGTCAGTGAAACCATGGCAACGATAGCAAAAGCTGCCTGTCAACGCAAGCGCCACTCTTTCTCTATAGGTGGGTGTGACCAAGTGATCAAGTGCTTTTTTCGATGGAGATTGGTGTTTTGTTGGCACACGTTTGCTCAGGTGCAAACAAGAAAAGAAATGGCTGTCAGTGGCAAGTGTCTTGGTGAAGTCTTTGCCCAGTTGATGCCAACTTGTGCCCTGTTGATGCCAACTTGTGCCCTGTTGATGCCAACTTGTGCCCTGTTGATGCCAACTTGCTGTTGTCCAAGTGCAGCTTCTTTGCACTCTCTTTTTCTTTCCTTCTTTTTGTCTTCTTTTTTAAACATTCTTTATTCATTGCTTGGCATAGGTATACAGTTCATTTGTTAATAAGTAAGTAAGTAACTTGGTGTTGTATGCCCAGTCAACCATTACGGTTATATCAGGGCAATTGTTAATAAGTAATCTTGTAACTTTGACCTGATCTTCATGTGGGCATAAAGCAAGTCAATGCTCCACAGGTGTCTATGCAGAACCCGTGTAAAACCAAATTACAGTAGGTGTTTAAAAAAAATCCCCTGATTTGACTCTGCAGATTTTACTTAAATAAACAGTCTTCATCATGAAAGTGTTCCTTTTCCTTTCATTGACTTTTTTCCTGATAGGATGGATTTTTGTAATTTTGAAAATTATTTTTAATATTTCATTAATTCCTTAAGGGATATTTGGGTCACCTTACCTGGGTACAGCTACAGCAGCTGTAAGAGCAGTGCTAGCCGTTGCAGTCTTTTCATGTCTTAACATTGCTGTGGCTGCCTGTGTTTGGGATTTATACGTGTACACATGCATGATGCATGTGACTGCACCCAGGGGCTGTATGAATGCCGTAAGAGAGTCTGCACTGAAAGTTGACTGGGGGAGAAAAATCCCTTGTCCACCAGGGCACTGAACCTGCATCAGTGTTGCACCTGGATTTTTGGTCCCATGCTCTGCCCACTGAGCTAACCTGCCCCTTATTACACCAACCTTCACTCCACCAGTCATGCATCCTGTATAATGTTTCTATAAAGGAAATCTGCATAAAAACAAAAGTAATGGATGAGTCAGATTTTGGGTGGAGTGAAGTCAAATCTGCAGCCAGTTGCCAGGTGCTGTGTGGATTTCAGAGTTCCGGAAATGCATGGTATCTATTATCTTTTTATGTATTCACTGTGATTTTTATAATCTGGCCAAATGCTCCATGTGGGAGTGGGGGTGGGGTAAGCAAGGCACCAGGACCATATAAGCCCTTCAGTCAGTCAATGTCTTTGAAGTTTTAAAGTCTGTTCACTTCTCATACAAACTGAAGTTAACTTGGTGGGGGGGTCGGGGTGGGGGGGGGGGGGGGGGAGCAGAAGCTATTTTGCACACTTTCAGTGTTCTACTGAAAGCATTTTCATTTAGCTGTCCAGCAGCTAAAAATTTAATATGTAGACACTGAATCTTGTATAAAAAGAAAACAAAGAAAGGCCTACATAGTGTTGCCATTGCTTGATTTTGGTTTACTACCTGTGGCTGATTTGCACTGCACAAGTATCGTTTCTGCTATCGTTGTCATAGTTTTGCTTTTGTATTGCATTCTATGTATACATTGGCTCAGCATAATGAATACCTGTTTTCAGTTGCAGGTCGTTTGGTGGGAGATATAACGTCTTTTGTTTTCATGGCTTGGCTGAATTATTTCTTTCTTTATTGGCAGCCTTGTTTTCACCCGTTCAGTTTGAGTTTGTTTTGGTTCAGGCACACAGTAATATCACATAATGAGTTGTTCTGGTTCAGGCACACAGTAATATCACATGATGAGCTGTTCTGATGGCAGGCATTTTCACAGGGCATTATGCACTTCCACATGTCATGCATTTGGACATTTTATTATCCTGGTTTCATTGGATTAAAATACACTTAATCTGCATCGTGAATATTTTTGTTATCATAGACGTTCTCATAGCAGGGAATGAGATTAACCTTTTCCTGTACCTTCTGGGAACTAAATTTTCAGCAGTTTATTGATATTGCATAGATATAACACAGATATAACAGAGATATAACACAGATATAACGTAGATAGTGACCCTTGCAGCTAGTTATTTTCTTTCCCTTTTTGTTTTTTGTTTTCTTTTTTTGCGCAGCACATTTTTTCTGTTGAAAATAACTTTAAAGAAAGTTACATGGCTAAAAGAACTGAAATTGTGGCAAGAAAACTGTTTATATTACAAACGCAATGCATAAGTAGTTAATAAATGTACTGTTTGTACTACAAATGCAATGCATAAGTAGTTAATAAATGTACTTATCCATTTATAATCATGTATTGACATGAGCATCAGTTTAGGTGTTGGAAGTATAGGGGAGCCAGACAGTGCAAGTAGCAACTGCCAGCCTGCCCTTCCTCACAGCTCTGGCACAGTCTGTGATGCCCCAGTGGCACTTGCAGCCCCCTGCTGTGGTGCAGAACCAACAGATATCAGTCTGTCCATTTTCACAGCTGTGGTGCAGCACCGACAGATATCAGTCTGTCCATTTTCACAGCTGTGGTGCAGAACCAACAGATATCAGTCTGTCCATTTTCACAGCTGTGGTGCAGAACCAACAGATATCAGTCTGTCCATTTTCACAGCTGTGGTGCAGCACCGACAGATATCAGTCTGTCCATTTTCACAGCTGTGGTGCAGCACCGACAGATATCAGTCTGTCCATTTTCACAGCTGTGGTGTAACTTGAAATCAGGAAGGGCAGGCCAGCAGCCATTGCTTAAAGTGTGGGAGATCCATATGCTAACATGGCAGGAGGTTGGGGGGGGGGGGGGAGATCCATATGCTAACATGGCAGGAGGTTGGGGGTGGGGGGGAGATCCATATGCTAACATGGCAGGAGGTTGGGGGGGGGGGGGAGATCCATATGCTAACATGGCAGGAGGTGGGGGGGGGGGGGGGAGAGATCCATATGCTAACATGGCAGGAGGTGGGGGGGTGGGGGGAGAGATCCATATGCTAACATGGTTGGGGGATGGGGGGGGGGCAGAAAACATAGGGAATCAAACTGTAAACTTTTAACTTGGAGGGGGGAAAACCAGACAATCACACTGTCAACTCCTAGACATTGGGGTGGGAGTGCAAAACAGACCATCAAAAGGGGGGGGGGGGGGGGGGGCGGTAGAAACCAGAGAATCAAACCTTCAACTTGTAGCCTTTAGCTTTGTTTGGGGGGGGGGGGGGGGGTCACTGTGGTGTGCAAACTAGTCAAGGTAGTTCAGCTTTGTGGTGTGGTGGGGGGGGGGGGGTCACTGTGGTGTGCAAACTAGTCAAGGTAGTTCAGCTTTGTGGGGTGGGGGGGGGGTCACTGTGGTGTTCAAACGAGTCAAGGTAGTAGGAATACTGTGAGGTTGTAGGGTCACTTCCATTGCTGTTTATGACAGAACTGATTTCTTTTAGCACTTGTTTTTAACAGTGTAGATGTGTAGTGCGTTGGTCAGGCTGACATTGGAACTGTTTCAAAGGCAGCGCTAGGCAACGTTTTTAGAGATGGGTGGAGCACAAATGGGCTTTTCTGAGTACATCAGTACCATCTTGAACTGAACTGAGCCAGCTGGGTGTGGCATCCAACTTGTACTGTTCACTAAAGTCTAAAGACGTAGGAATAGGATGCATTTGTTGTGTGCATAGGCAAAAAACATTGTTCACTTGTCAATGTACACCATGACGACTGAGCATCTATGTTTTTGCCATTTTCAGCTCGTCCCAATTATCTCAGTCTACGAAGTAGCAATCGTTCAAGCCCCAACGCTAAATGTATGATTGATGCTCGCTCTCTTCTTTTGCTGTTATGTGTTCCATGGTCAAAGTAATGTTGATACAGTGTCTTGACTTTTTCGTCTGCCTTTTGTTGTTGTTGTTGTCTTAGAATCTTCAGCACCATGCTAGTGTGCCCATATTAGCTTCTTTCTTTTTTTGGAATGGCATCTTTTCAGCTTTCTTTTTTTTCAGGGTGGGGTGGGGGAGAGAGATTTTGTTTGTACAAACAGATGCACTTTTTTATGAAGAACATATTTGCATCAGTCAAAACTAAAGCAAGCAACAAAGTAATGTATAATACATGTATGCACACACATACACACATGCTCACATACACACACACACACACACACACACACACACACACACACACACACACACACACACACACACACACACACACACCATTCATGCATTACTCAGTTACATTGTCAATACATTGTTCAGTCTATCTGTTAAAGAAAAGATTTTGCTTTTTGCACATTTTAATCTGTAGGGATGGCATGATTGTCCATTGGCTCTGGGTGTTTCTAGATAGTTCTCTCAGCGGTGTTCTTGTTTGATTTGTATGCATGGTTTTCTGCATGCAGCTAGCACTGTGCATTGCTGGCATCATGAACATGGCTCAGGCTGCACTTGTCTAGCCTCTCTTCTTTTCTCAGTGTTAAGTGTGTCTTGGTTTTTCTTACTTATTCTTATTTGCAACATTCATCTCAAATGGAACTCAGCAGTTTGTCATGAATGATTTTACTGAATATCACCCATGATATTTTCAATAACTGTTCTTTGATTTTTAAAATATAAAATATGTGTTATTGTATACCATGATGTGGTTAATGTTCAGCCACATTTTAATTTCTCTGATGAGATAATAAAGGAATCTTGGATCTTGAATACATGTTACTTAGAAGTGTCATTTTTCAGGTGATGTTTTGGTGTCAATTCAGTAATTGCTAAAATTAGGGCCATGATGAGCCTAATCGGCAGGTGTGGATAAAATCAGATCCGATCAGCAGGTGTGGATAAGATCAAGTCCGATAGACAGGTGCTGATAAAATCAAGTCAGATAGGCAGATGTGGACACAATCAAATCAGACTGGCAGGTGTTGATACAATCAAGTCAGATAGGTAGGTGTGGATAAAATCAAGTTGAATAGGTGTGGATAAAATCAAGTCAGATAGGCAGATGTGAATAAAATCAAGCCTGATAGGTGTGGATAAAATCAAGTCAAATAGGCAGGTGTGGATGAAATCAAGTCAGATAGGCAGATGTAGATAAAATCAAGCCTGATAGGTGTGGATAAAATCAAGTCAGATACGCAGATTTGAACAAAAAATCAAGCCTGATTGCCAGATGCGGATAAAAATCAAGCCTGATAGGTGTGGATAAAACAACTGAGTGGCAGATGTAGATAAAATAAGCATGATAGGCAGGTGTGGATGAAATTAGGCCTGATACACATCGCAGTTCTTGATGCAGTAGTTAGAGGGAGGGCAGAAAGAGTTTGGAGTGACACATTGAAATTGGCAGCAGAGTGTTTCTGGTTGACTGAACTGGCCCAGCCAATAAGGGGATAACTATACAGAGCAGCCAACAATTATTCAGACCTCCTGCAAGGCATCCCTGTTGTTTTCCTGCAGTGTTCCTGTTGCATTCTGTAGTCAAATGAAGAGCATCATGTGGTGACTAGATAATTAAACTGATGCATGAGGTATTACTTGCATGGGCTGTTGGATCAGATAGATAACTGATTTTTAATGCTGTCAGCCATTATGGTTATGTCAGGGTGATGTTGGATCAGACTGTTCTGGACATTTGGTTTGAAACACTTGATACATACCACAATGGTTGATTTGAGGCTGAAAATTGTAGGAGTTAACCAGCAGTAGTCTGAATCAACAGTAGTCTGGACCAAGTATGAAAGTATGACATTTTATAGTTGCTAATTGTTTTGCCAGCATCACACTCAGTGGCTTATCAGGTACGATTATGCAGACCGGGTGGGGGGGTTGGGGGTGGGAGGCTAGTTTGAAGAGTTTATGCAGTCTATAAATTTATGGAGTAATGTGTAGAACCCTTCTGTTTTGTGATGCAGACTGCTGGTTCATTATGTAGTTCAAACGTGTTGCTTCTTTTCACTGACCCCTTGTGGGTGAAGATATTGTGCAAAACAAGGATTTTAGGAGACCCTGTACTCCAGCTTGGACACAGTGTCAATGTGTTATTGTGCATCTCCAGCTTCTTCATCTGAGAAAGAAGCTGTCAAGACATCTGTGCAGGACCAGCCTGAGTAACACCCCCCCACACACACACACACACACACACACACACATACATGTAAATCCATGCACACACACACACATGCACGCACACGCATGCACTCACACTTGCACACACACACACACACACACACACACACACACACACACACACACACACACACACACACACTAAGATGAGGATAGTTGCTATATTGTACTAGCATCACAGAGTCCAACTCTTGTTTGTCGTTGTCTTGATATGTAGAAATTCTTCTGTAGTCTCATTGTCAAATATGTCGTTAATGGCTGTAATTGTTGAAGTGAAAAATAGTTTGTTTTTCTTTAAACTAGCTTATAATTTTTGTTTTGTCTTGATTTGGACAGTTTTTGTGAGTACAGTAGAGAGAATTTATCTTTCCAAAATTTTTGTGATTGAATTTGTGTTTTTGTGAGAAACATTTACTGTAGATACTGTCTATATACTGCCTATATTGTGAGATTTTTTTTATTGATTTTTTTGAGGGGCAGCACCATATATCTAATATTACTAATTAGCCAGAGGTTTTAGCAAAACAATTTTAAGTGCAGTGATTGTGAAGTTTTCCATATAAAGCTCTTGTGGAATTGTGCACACTGGGAGTGACAAAGACAACTTTTTAAAAGCTTCTGCATGCAGTTCAGCCTGTATCTAACACTAGTTACAATAATTCATACAGTACACATTGACAGTAACTGATACAGTATATAATGGCAGTAACTGATGCAGTATATAGTGGCAGTAACTGATGCAGCATAGTGACAGTAACTGATACAGTATATAATGGCAGTAACTGATGCAGTATATAGTGGCAGTAATGATGCAGCATAGTGACAGTAACTGATACAGTATATAATGACAGTAACTGATACAGTATATAGCGGCAGTAACTGATGCAGCATAGTGACAGTAACTGATACAGTATATAGTGGCAGTAACTGATGCAGCATAATGACAGTAACTGATACAGTATATAGTGGCAGTAACTGATGCAGCATAATGACAGTAACTGATACAGTATATAGTGGCAGTAACTGATGCAGCATAGTGACAGTAACTGATACAGTATATAGTGGCAGTAACTGATGCAGCATAATGACAGTAACTGATACAGTATATAGTGGCAGTAACTGATGCAGCATAGTGACAGTAACTGATACAGTATATAGTGGCAGTAACTGATGCAGCATAATGACAGTAACTGATACAGTATATAGTGGCAGTAACTGATGCAGCACAGTGACAGTAACTGATACAGTATATGGTGTCAGTAACTGATTCAGCATAGTGACAGTATCTGATATAGTATATGGTGGCAGTAACTGATGCGGTATATAGTGGTACTAACTGATGCCGCATAGTGACAGTATCTGATATAGTATACAGTGGCAGTAACTGATACGTATATAGTGGCAGTAATTGATGCAGCATAGTGACAGTAGATGGTATAGTATATAGTGGCAGTAACTGATGCAGTATATAGTGGCAGTAACTGATGCAACATAGTGACAGTAACTGATACAGTATATAATGGCAGTAACTGATGCAGTATAGTGACAGTAACTGATACAGTTTAAAGAGGCAGTAACTGGTGCAGCATAGTGACAATAATTGATACAGTTTATAGTTTACAGTTTATAGTGGCAGTAACTGATGCAGCATAGTGACAGTAACTGATGCAGCATAGTGACAGTAACTGATGCAGTATATAATGGCAGTAACGGATGCAGCATAGTGACAGTAACTTATACAGTTTAAAGTGGCAGTAACTGGTGCAGCTTAGTGACAAAATTGATACAGTTTATAGTGGCAGTAACTGATGCAGCATAGTGACAGTAACTGATGCAGTTTAAAATGGCAGTAACTGATTCAGCATAGTGACAGTAACTGATGCCATTTATAGTGGCAGTAACTGATGCAGCATAGTGACAGTAACTAATGCAGTTTATAGCAGCAGTAACTTATGCAGTACCTAGTGATGGTAACTGATGCAGTACGTAAACAGTAGCATGTATGGATGACAATAACTGATAGTTTTTAGAATAAGGGGCAATTAGAAATGATTTTCACATGGTAAATGACTATTCATGATCATTATAAGTAAGTTTTAAACATAGCTAAATCAAAAGAAAATATGTGCATAATAAAAAGTTACCTTACATTACCATACCTACATTATTATATGTTTGACAAGATCCTTCAGACCAGAGAATTTGAAATGAAAACATCTATACCATATAACCTAAATAATACAAATAAAATCCACCCTCAGGTCAACATTTTTGTGGGGTGACAGTCACTGTTATGCCAGCAGAATTTCCTGGTTTTCTCAGTACATGGTGCCAGTGGGCACTGGTCCTTCATGACCTTCATGGGGCCACAGCCTGCTGAAGTGTGCTGACCACAGTGTGCTGAAGTGTGCTGACCGCTGCCTGTTTCAGCGACCCCTAAGCTGGTCAGCCCCATGTCTGCTGCAGGGGGAAAGTTGGTCAAACCCATGATGACGCTGGTGGAAGAACAACACCACCGTGAGATCAAACCCCTGTTGCACCAGGATACTGAGGAGGTTGGTTGTTGTGATGTTATTGTTAATGCTGTGCAGGTGGGGGGGGTTGTTGTTGTTTTTATCACAAGATGGGTCTTCCAAGTGAATATTTGGTGGCCAGAACCTGGAAAGTTTATTTTTCCTTTTTAAATAAAAAATTGTATGTCATTGTATTGATGATATATTTGTCTTTGTTGCCAGACTGTATGTGATTTATGGTGTCATGGTAGTTTGTTTTTTTTTGCATTGTGTCTTATGGTATTAGTGTCTGTGTTTGTTGTTGTGACATGGCATGTCTTATTTTGTCATGATATTGTCATGATATAATTGTGTGTGTGTGTGTGTGTGTGTGTGTGTGTGTGTGTGTGTGATGTCTTGATGCATACATCATCTGTGTGCTGTCTTTCTGTGTAACATATGTTCTATTGTCCTCATGGTGCACATGTGTGTGATTGTGTCCTGGTGTATTTTATTGTATCATGATATTCATCTTCCATATTGCTTACTAACGTACACCCTTTGTCCCTTCTGGGGCCTAGTGGCCAACAGCAGTATGTGGAGTCCTCTATACTGGGCCATGCTCTCAGGCTATATCAAGGTGTGACCCGCCGTCATGTTGGTGTCAGCCTCCAGGTCTGTGTGTCAGGTGTTCTTTGGTTGGCCTCTTCCCACCTGCCTTGCAAACTACTTCTCAGAGCTGGTCTGGTGGTGCTGGCAGCAGGCTTGTGAAGTGTATGTCATATGACTGGTGATGTGTCATTGTGTCAGATCTCATGGCATAACGATGTTTGTGTCATGACATGCCACATGCATTTGACAGGACCTGGATGAAGAGGATGATGTGCCAAGTCACCCCAAGCCTCACGTGGCCCGTCGCCTCCTGGAGCCTGACACACGCAGCATCGACTCGGATGACTACCAAGAGTTTGAATCCTACCAGTCCCAGCAGATGAAGGGTGGCAGTGGCAAGGACCACCCCACCCCTGCAACCACAGCCACTGTCACGTGTCAGTCCTTCCAACTTTTTCTTCACTAGATTAGGTTGTACATATAGTCTACACTACAAATCTTTAATTTACTTGCTTAAGTGACACCTCATCCAGAAGCTGTGCAGGTAGATATTGGCTGCTAAAAACATGGATCTTCTGACAGATTTAAATTGTAATAAGTCAGTAGAAGAGGAATTCTCTTATTTTAAACCCTTTTTCTCTGTAAAGGCCATTCTTTGCATAGTGCTTGGTGAAGTAGCATGAATCACTGCATCAAGACATTGCCAAGGCTTTTCATTGTTCGGGTTACATCACCAGCCAGGTGAAGTCTTGGCACTGTGGCTGGAGCTGACTGCTGATTGGCTGGTCAGTTTATCAGATGTGACAGGGCCATCAGCCCTTGTTTACTGTGAGATGTCTCAACCTGCCGATGGCAGAAGAAACTGCCACCACTTGGATTTGTTTTTTTTAACTGAAGTTTTTGTCACCCACTTGGAGCATCAGGGGATTCTGTGGGACGCGTCTGATCACAGACAACAAAAACGTTACTGAAGATTTGGGCGTGGATAGCCCAGTGTTTTCATATTAAAAACTGAAGTGACCAAAGACATCTTCACTAAGTGGTCCTTTGCCAAGCTGGGAAAGCTGTGTTAAGAGTGGCCTTAAGGGTTTTCTTTTCAGTCAGCTTGTTTAAAGTTAACAGTTGTCTTGAAGGCATCCTGCCGCGCCGTGGTTCTGTCCCAGATCTCAGTGCATGCTCTTTCCATTTTCTCAATCCCTGTTGCTGAGCTTTTTCTTTTCTTCCATTTGGTAGTGAATTTCTTTCCTGGGTATCCAAGAGAGAGCATTTTCCTTCCTCCATGTCCACATATAGCGCTTTCTCATTTTCCTGTGGCCTGTTGCAGAGTTTTCCTTTTTTTCTTTTCATGTGGCCTTTCATAGCACGTAATATTTTTTCTTTGCCCAACTACATATTCTTTCAGTAAAAATAACAGTATCAGTATACTTTATTCATCCCAGTGGGAAATTAAAGCTGTCATTCTATCTTAATTTACATTAACGCGGTACTAAGAACTGAATTTCATTTATCTAAGTAATTCAGAGTCACGAAACACACTCTTAGAAGTGCACCCACTTTCTCTCAGTATGCAAACAGTAACAGAATGATCTAATACTAATGCCCAGCAAACATAAAATTACCTGGAATAATGCATTCTCTGACAAACCAAAACATAAAAATAAATATTCTCAAATTAAATAATCATTAGGTACACACATCCCCCACCCTCCGTTTGAAAGTTATCATCCTCAGTAGACATCCTGACACGTGCACACACAGTTAATGGCCAGTATAATTGTCATTAAAAGCTGACAGAGCCAAGGGTAAAAATGAGGCTTTATAATGGTTTGTATATGTTCTCAGGTGTAAGAATCTTCCACTCCTGTTGCTGCATCTGCTATCAAAGTAGTGTCTCATGGGATGTGTAGGATCATTTAATATTTGCTTTAGTTTTCTGTACAGTCTCTTTTCATGTAAAGTCTTAAAACTGTCCAGTGTTCAACTTTTGTGTTGAGTTACCAGACTTGCCCTCTTCCCTGTGGCCTGTTGCAAACCTCTTATGCTATTTTCCCTGTGCAAAGCTGCTCTTTTCCCTTGGGCCTGTTTACCCTTTACCCTGTGGCCTGTGGCAAACCCTACTCTTTTCCCTATGAGCTGTTGCAGAGATTACCCTTTCCCCAAAGGCCTGTTGCAGAGCTTACTCTTTCTTCCATGTTTAATAACAGAGCTACCTCCATATTCCACTGTAGGTATTCAATCTGTTGCAGTGCTCCCCACTGTCCTTACACTTTGCAGCTGTTGCATGTTGCAGGCACCCAGATCACCCCATCCTCCACCACTGACAGCCTGGGTGAGGCCCCTGTCAAGGGCTACACACCCAGCATGACCTCCAGTGGCTATGGCTCACAGGCTGTCTCCACTCTCACCCTCTCCTCTGATGACTCCATCAGCATCAAGAGCATGGAGGAGATTTCAGAGAGCACAGCCAAGTCTGGTCAAGCCTCAGCCAGCCTAAAGAGAGCCAGCACAGGAGCAAGCACAGACTCCGACACTGACGATGCCAATGGCAGTGGGGATAAGACCAGTAGCTCTATCGAGGAAGAGGAGGAAGCTGAGGATGAGGCTCAAGCAGAGGGCATTGCAGCTGCTGGGGAGAAGGCAGCAGGGGAGGAAGGAAACATGACTGCCAGTTCAGCAGATGATGGGGTCTTCACGGAGCCGAGCAACATGACCAGCAGCACTGATGTGGGAAGTGAGCAGGATCCCAATGTTGCTGGGCGCACCAGGTCTGATTCATTGCTGGACGAGCAGATCCCGGACATCAATGACTCTCCGCTCAAGCCCATCCCATCCCCATCCATCAGCAACAGCATGGGGGAGTTCTCAGAGGACAGCAGCGCTGCAACAGACACCTTGCCCACGGTGGATGCTGACAGTGACCCATACAGCGTGACAGCCATGGAAGAGCTGGAGAAACTGGGAGAGGAGGACAGAGAGATCTCCATGGTGATGGAGGACTCAGTCTCCAACGTCAAGTCTCCCTGCCAGCCCGCCAACAGTCAGTTGGAGTCAGAGCAGTTGCACAAGTGCAGCAAGAAGCCGGCCTTTGAGGCATCCACGCCCAAAGAGATCTCTGCAGAGAAGAAAGGCAGTGGCTCCAAGGGGGGCAGCGGCAAGAAGCGAGGGTCGGGGATGCGACCTCGACCCATGTCCATGGTGGTGTCACCTCAGGCAGAGGTCATGACCCGCGCCTGGCAGGATGACGTCAACCGCCGCAGCAGTCTCCACTTGTCAGAGGACTCTCTGGCAGGTACAGATTCTGAAAATTGTAAATTTGTATTTTTACAGGTTATCTCTGGATCATAATAATAATGATACTCATTTACTACACCTACCTTACAGTCCAAGATTTTAGAAGAGCAACATCCGTATAGGCTAGCCTGTATATGTAGCTTATAATAATATAATTCAAAGTCATTCAAAGCACATGCATGTGCACACACACAGTATCAGATATCTTGATTACAGAAAAAAGGACAAGTGTTCAAGGGGTAGGCTTTGAGATTCCTTTTGAAAGACAATTTGTTGCAAACTGGGTCCAGAGCAGGAAGCACTGTGGAAACCATGCTGTTTAAACCTGTTCATTTTGAATAGTCTTGTATCAGAATTAACATTTCTATTCCCACTCCTTGAATAAGAATTTAACATTTTGTTGACATAAAGTTAATTTTTTACAGCAGTTTGGAAAGAGTTAATGCAAAAAGCATCCCTGATGATGTGCAGGGGTTTGTTATGGGTTGATCACTACATTGTTTATTACGGGTTGACCATTGGATTGTTTGTGAAGAGTTGACCATTGAATTGTTTGTGAAGGGTTGACCATTGGATTGTGAAGGGTTGACCACTGGATTGTTTGTGAAGGGTTGACCATTGGATTGTTTGTGAAGAGTTGACCATTGAATTGTTTGTGAAGGGTTGACCATTGGATTGTGAAGGGTTGACCATTGGATTGTTTGTGAAGGGTTGACCATTGGATTGAGCTGGCTGTGTGGGTTTTGACTCTAGAGGGTTCTGCACTGAGCTGTCTGTCCCACCTCCCACAAGCTTTCAGTCTGACTACAATGTGTCTTGTCTTATTGTCTGTGTGTGCCGCAGTTCCTCTAAACACAAACCTGCCATCTAGGCAAATGAGTAGAAAATGCTGCAAAATAAGCATGGCATGTCTGCTATCACACAGTTTATTAAGAGGAACTGTTGGTGAACTTCTTAGATTTACCAGATCATTATGAAGGGATTTGGTGATGTCACTGTGGAGGGATTGGATGATGTTAATCTTATGGGATTGGATGATATCACTACAGAATAGAGTGTTTACCTGTCCCATTTACACTCAAAGTGGAATACCATTGCAGAAAGATTCCTCTCACTCTTTGTGCAACTTTCCCCATCATGTTTCTGTGGACTGAAGGTTTGACCAAAAGATCAGCCCTTTAAGACCATTGGTGGATTTTTACAGTGGTCTTGAAAGACTGTACTTGGCCAAACTTCTGTCATAAAATATCTTGCAGGACTGAGTGTAAATGGGCGTTTTCAGTTACTAGGGTGGGTAATCAGCCTTGACTGTGCATCTGTTTTAGCCCTGGAGGACAACATGAGCGAATGTTCATTTGGCAGTCGTGCAGACCTGGACCGCCTGCTGGAGGGCCCAGTACCATCTTGGGTGCAGGAGGGGGAGGGGGTAACTGTCACCTCCACCAGCGGACCCAGCAAGACTGGCATGGTGCGCTTCATAGGGCCCGTGCTCTTCGCCCCGGGCAACTGGGTTGGCGTGGAGCTGGACCAGCCTGAGGGTGAGTAGTTGGGTGGGGTAGCAGTGGCACTCTGTGGCCATTGGCTTTCAGGTGGGCAGGTGGAAGGGTTAAATGACCGATCTAATGAAACCCAGTGCAACCAGTGCCATGCTGCAGCCTTCATGTCTTCAGCGTAGTCAAGCAACAAGCAAGGTCTCGTCCTGGTTTGCTGCTTTCATTGATTGATTTGGTGGATTGATCCATTACTGATGGTTAAAATGTTATTTAACGATCACCATGTCCTCAGTAGATTTTACCTTCTTGCATGCTAGATGAGAGGTGTGAACATTTAGGTTTTTGTTGTGTCCATAATTGTTTGTATGTGTGATGTCAAGTGAGCATTGCTACTTTCCATTTGTTAACTGAATATGAAACCATCTGTGCAAAATATTTTCACTATGTCTTCTAATTTGGCTGTTTGTGTGTTTGCAGGCAAGAATGATGGCAGTGTTAAAGGTATACGCTACTTCAGCTGCCGCAACCGACATGGGATTTTTGTGCGTCCGGACAAACTGATATGGGACAAGAAGAGGAAACTGTCCCGAAAGGGAAGCAGTGCTAGCAGTCGCCGCAGCATGCCAGGTCTGAGTAGTTCTCTGTCCAACCTGTCACGCTCACCTTCCGGAGCCTCCCCGTCCAACCAGTCTTCGTCCTCCTACATGAAGTCAACCTCCTCAAGCGTCGCCAAGAAAAAATAATTGCAACTGTCTTATAGATTTTTGTGTAACATTCATGCATGTGAACAGTCAGCTATATGTGGTGGTTTGACGTGGATTTGTCCAAATCTTCAGCTGTTTATGGCTGGAAATGAGTCACTTGTCTTCTTGTAGTAAGAGTGGCTATAGTTCTGAGGAGGAATTATGGAAAGCACTTGTGCATACCTGTGTTGGTTGGCTGCTTTGAAAAGAAACTTTTGGGTCACAACTGCTGTCTGCACAAAGACTGCTGCAGCAAAGGTTCCAGGAGTGTGGCTGCTTTGAAGCTTCATGAAAACAGGGCCAGACATGAATACGTTTGCAAAAACTGGGAAGGCAGAATCAGGTAAGATTTGAAAAGAATGAACAAGTTTGATGGTGCTTGCAAAGATGTCAGGGGTCTGTTGACATCCACCTATTACTGTGAACAAGAGCTTGGTAAATTGTCATCAAGATGCTGTCAGCAAAGTCAGCTGTATTAGCATATGCAGACATCATGATTTATTTATTTTTCAGAGAAGAAAAGGGATTGTCATAATTTGCTAAAAGATATCTCAGTGACTCCATGCTCACTTGGCAAAGGGTTTTTTCATCTTTTTTTCTTTCTTTTTTGGATGAATATTTGTGCCCCTCACACCTGGTTTCATTGGAGAATTTTGTACACCTGGAACTGGATGCCAAAAGGTGAATCTTGTTCACCCTGACAGTCGTGTACACAGCTGTGATTGGGTCAGTGTGGGGTATATTAGAGGTTATGGAACAGAGCATCATTTTTACATGTGTGTTATGTGTGTAGAACAGAGCATCATTTGTACATATGTGTGTAGAACAGAGCATCATTTGTACATGTGGGTTACATGTGTCTCTTTAATACAAAGAGATCTTGCCTGCAAAAGTGTCTCAGTTTTACTGTTTTTTTCTTTGTGGTTTTTGTTACATGTTATTTGCCAGTTTCTTTAATATTGTTTGAGTTTGTTGAATCAAAAGTTGGTTTGGATATTTTGCTCTCAAACTACTGTTGAGTGAAAAAAGTAGTGTTAGTAATTTGGCACACTACCTAGAAATTACCAATTTGTTACTGCACAGAATGTAGCACCATGCTTGTATCGTCACCAAAACAAATACATTGAATAATCAAAAGCTATGGTCAAAACATTCTTAACTCCCCCAACTCCCACCCAAGCAGAGAGTGATACCACCCAAGCAGAGAGTGATACGAGTTAGCAGGTAATTCTTTTGTCTGATAAAGTACAAGGTTGCATCATGGAGATACATGGAAGGTAAGAGAATCTGATAGCTTGTATGTTGTTTTACACTGCACTGCAAGGACAGGCACATGCAAACAGTATCATGAGTGGTGTGAGAATAGCAACATGTAGATCAAATCTACACTGGAAAGCTTGACTCAGTGGTGGCAGACTTTCTTTCTCTCTTTGGCGACATGCATGTCCATTTCGAAGCTGAGTCTTGCGAATGAAGTCTTCAGTGATGGGTGATGACTTCAGGTGCTGAGTGTTTTTTGCCAAATGCCTGTGTAGTACGTTGTGATTTGTGCGTGATAATGCCAAGTGGACATGTGAATATTGTTTGTTACATCGTGATCTCAGTTGGCTTGTGCATGAAATAAGGCTGGCCCCACAGTCAGTGACCAGTTTGAGTGTTGGACAGAAAGCAGGGATGGGAATGGTTTAGGGAGAGAAATGAGTGTCTCAACATGGATATGGCTGAATTATATTTGAATCTTGTACGAGCTGTATTTTTATGTTCAAGGTTCATGCTTTATAAATAGTTCATTGTTATCATTATTATTATCATTAGATTGTTATGTCTGATGTTCACACTTTATAAATATTTCATTATTATTATTATCATCAGAAGGATGAAATTGTGGGCATCAGACACAGTATTGGAACCATGCACAATTTGATTATTCTGTGGCCTGTGTAGTTACTCTGTAGCTTGTGTGCTTACCCATAGCCTGCGTGGCTACTCTGCAAACTGCTGCATTTAGCCATGCACACTCCAGTTCCCAGCCCCATCCACTACAGCCTGTCAACTTCCATTGTGATGTACAGAGCAGCTGAAAGATCAGAGCTGGTACCAGCTCTCCTGTAGTGGCTTGTGGTTGTGTCATGCAATGTTCTCAAGTTGTCAGCCATTGACTGGCCAACTTGGTTGACAAACATAATGCCTTGACACAGAGGCAGGCTCCCACAGCCGAGCTGCTTGGCCATCTTGGTCAATGAACCAGATGCCTTGACCAAGCACAACCAAGCCTTCTGGAGGTGAGTGATGTAAATGGCATGGGGTCTGAAGCAGTGTGCTGTCTCAGAAGTACCTGGAGACTGACTCAAGCCTGTGCTGCAGTCATTGACAACATGGCCACAGCTTGTACTGCGGCCACTGACAACATGGCCACAGTCTGTGCTGCAGTCATTGACAGCATGGCCACAGCCTGTACTGCAACCACAGACAGCATGGCCACAGTGTGTGCTGCAGCCATTGACAGCATGGCCACAGCCTGTACTGTAGCCACTGACAACATAGCCACAGCCTGTACAGCCATTGGCAGCATGGCCACAGCCTGTACTGTAGCCACTGACAACATAGCCACAGCCTGTACAGCCATTGGCAGCATGGCCACAGCCTGTACTGCAACCATTGAGAACATGGCCAGCATGGCCACAGCCTCTACTGCAGCCATTGATAACATGGCCACAGCCTGTACTGCAGCCATTGACAGCATGGCCATGGCCTGTACTGCAGCCATTGACATCATGGCCACAGTCTGTACTGCAGCCATTGACAGCATAGCCACAGCCTCTGCTGCAGCCATTGATAACATGGCCACAGCCTGTACTGTGGCTTTTGATAACATGGCAACAGCCTGTACTGCAGCCATTGATAATGTGGCCAGTCTGTACTGTGGCTTTTGATAACATGGCAACAGCATGTACTGCAGCCATTGACAGCATGGCCAGCACGGCCACAGCCTGTACTGCACCCATTGACAACATGGCCAGCATGGCCACAGCCCGTGCTTTTCAGTCACCAAAGACCAGTCAGGACAGGGCTTCACTGTCAAACAAGGTATGACCACCATCCATGAAGATGAAGTATACTATACAGTCTCAACCTCCAGCATCACAATGGAGGTGGAAGCAGTCACCCATGCTGGATTGCCTCAAGAGGTGACAGCTGGACCACACATGCCATCATCTTGACAGATTCAATGAGCTTGCTACAAAAAGTGGAATGGGAAGCCCAGGCTGCATGCATCGATGGTCAACATCCACCTTCAAAAACTGTGGATTACTGTCCAGAAGCTGTGGACATGCCAGAGTGAAGAGAAATGACTGAGCAGATAGAGTAGCAGGAAAAGCAACCGTCACAAGTGGCTTGCCTCTCAGTAGATCTGAAGTGTTGAGCAGCTTGAGACACTACATGGGGGCACAAAGCACTTGACTGTCTTCCTTCTAAGGATGAGAGAGCCATCATCAAGTGGACAAACATTGGAATTGTTTCCAAGTCAGTGTTGGGGAAACCTATGAGAGGCAGGGCAGAGCACATGTATATCGGCTGTTCTGAATGCATAGATACCACTTTGAACTGAACTGTACTACAGCCAGTGACCTTGAGCCTGTACTGCAGCTAGTGACCTTGAGCCTGTACTGCAGCCACTGACCTTACATGCTCTGCCAGGTCCTTCCCTTGGTCCCTCCCGCTCATGGATGATGTAAGGAATTCATCATTTGGGGACAAGTGATGGTACATGACAGCCAGTGATCTCTTATTAAAAATTAGGCTGTCAGGTTCTGCTGCATTTTGAAATAGGTAGTTAACATCTATTTAATTGTTAATGTTGCTCTGTGTAGGTGACAACATCTTTGTATAGAAGATGTGTGTTCTTACTTAGAGGGTATACGTGTGTTCATAATAAAGTACATTTTGTCCTTTGCATAATAATTAAAAAAGATCTATCATTGTATACACAATTTGATCACTGTACTTACAGCTTCTGGTCATGAAGGAATTGTGCAACTCCAAATCAGCATGCTAGTCAGACACAGCTGTCTTTTGGCCATAAGATATGAATCACAAATCTATATAAAATGTGAAACTTTGAACACCCACCATGCCTTGGCATTTTGTTCCTAATGTGAATGATTGTACATTTTCAGTGACAAAGAAATGCAGATATTTTCACTGTGCATGTGCTGATATAGGCATACATACAACTCATTTTCACCTTTCAGAACAGAATCTGTATGTGGGCTTTTTGCTTCTTCTTCTGAAGAGTCTAAGAGTATTGTAATCATAAGGAAAAAACAACAGATGTATTCTCAAGTTTGGTTTAGATGTAACTCTGTTTGCAATGACTGTAAAATGTCAACCCTGCACTGAAACAGAAGGCTGTGAAATTCTGTGTCTTGGATAAACTAAGCATATCATGTGCCCCCTCTGCAGGACGGTAATGCTTCTTACCTGATATATGCCTCACAACTTTGACCAATGTGTTTTGAACCAATGACATGTTTGCGAGTCTCCGCTGTTGAGTTCCTTGTAGCTTTGCATCATATTCAGACTGTGTCCTTTTTCAGACTGTGTCACATCCTGTCAAGCAAAGCAATATAGAGTGATGCCCCTGTTCCATAAAATATTCCCCTTCTCCCTACCAAGCATGGCATTAACGGCTCAGTTGTATGTGTTCTGAATCCATGATTTTGAGAATGCTGTGCATGGAGATGTTTGCTCACTGCTGTCAACTCAAAGGATGCTCTGCTGGGAGTGTTTACTAGATGGCAAGTTTGCCTGGGCAGCCAGTCATGTCAACTGTTTGTGACTCTAAGTTTCCACTGACACCACTACGTCTGGTGAAGGTGTGCACAAGTACCCACCTCCCCTACCCCGCAGTGCAATGAACAGCTGAAATACAAATCGTGTTCTCTTCTTCTTTACTGACTTGATTGTTGCAAATGAATTACTACTTACAGTCTTTTTTATGTTATTATTGCAACATAATTGATTTGGTGGTTGTTGTTAATGTGGTTTATTACCATTACTCTCAATAGTGCTTCTTTGAACCCCCCCACCCCTTCCCAGTCTCTTTGCAAACTCTACCACCACCTTGTTTTAAAAACCTCTCTTTTTTTAGCTGATTATTTATGTCAGTATGGTCCCCTTTCTAGAGATCTGCCATGTTTTAGGACCACCATTACTGGGGTTTTGAGATCATCGTAAAAGGGATGCCACTGCACATATTTGTCTGTGTTATATGGGTAGCATTGGCATCATCATTCCACCTTTTTTGTCATCATGTTTTGGCTGCTGCGGTATTACGCTCTTGGAATATGTTTGCACACCCATGCTGGGGGCAGAGACTTTGTCATGAGAGTTTTGCAGAGCTGGTTCCGTGTGACAGGAGCCAGCTAGAGAACAGAAAGGGAAGTCCCAGTTGTGAAAGTTCCTGTTCATGGAGTGAGGCTGAAGGAACTGAATGTTGTCATGTACAGCTCAGAATTACTTCAGATTTTTACATTTCACATGCTGTCATGTCCAATCATCACTGTAGCTCTTTTAAAACTTTCAGTGTCTTGACTCTTGTTGCTTTGAAAAAGAGTGATGGAAATTGTTTAGTTACTGTAATTTTTCATCTTATATATCATTTGATGATAATTATGCACAGAACACAAAATGCTTAATGTAGATAATCAAATGCGTATACACTTACATAAGTACATCATGTACACTTGTCACAAATACAGTGACAATGTATCAGAGTTTTGCCATAGGAACAGTGCAATACAGGATAAGGGTTGTAATCTTGTATGAAGAAAAGAGTAATATGTTTTGAAACAACTGATGTTGTGTGAAATTGTATGTTTTGGGGGTTGTTTTTGTTTTTCGTTTAGGGCAAACATGTTTTGATGTAATGATTTTTTTTTTTTAATCAGCCTGCTTTGGTGGGTGTTTTTTTGTTTTTCTCTCTTCTTCTTCTGTATTTCCTTTTAAGGCAAGATTTGATTTGCAATTTTGCTTTGTGCTACACTACATGTCTGCATGTGGATGCTTTGTGCTTTGTTAAAACAGTATTGATAACTGTTGTGATGCTGTTGGTGAAGTGTTGTTTGATGTTGACTAACTCGCTTATGGGCACTTGCTCCTCAAAGTTACAGGTGGATGGCAGTCTCTCAGGTCTTAAGTTACCCGTAGTAAGTCACAGCTTTCAATATGATCATTTCAAGTAAATGGCAGTAGACAGACTTCTCCACACCACCAAAGCAGGGGACTGTAAAACTCCACACCACCAAAGCAGGGGACTGTAAAACTCCAACAACACCCTTTTCCATCAGTATATTTTGGAGCATTGTTTTCATGCCCATGTTGTCAGCTGATAACTCATTGGATGATTTCTGGCTGTTCATTGAAGCAGCGTAAAGAAATAGTAGCTTGTAATATGATGCTGCACTTATGCCTTTTTTTCTCTAAATTAATGGAAGATTTATGGTTCATTTAAAATTATGTCTTTGTTGGGGGGTTTAATCGGCTGATCTTGGAAAGATTGTACACACAGATTTCTACAGTCCACACAAGGATAAAAACTAATATTGGTATATGTTTGGTTAAACTTGCTTATGGTAATCACTGTTGTAGTCACACAGAATTAGTCATGCACACAAAGAAGGTTCACTTGGACCCTATCCACAAGGCCAGGCCAGGAATGAATCCTGACAGGTATAGATTCTTGGTGTGGGGGTCAGGCAATATTCTTGTTTGTACCACATTAGTGAAACTGACATAAAACCAGGAAGAAGAAAAACAAAGCAGTGTTGACAATATCACACATCCAGGGGACTATTACAGTACTGGCATCACTAAATGTGTACATGTAGACAGGTAGGTATTCATATTTTAATGAGGTTGTGAAGCTGAAACTTAGTTTTGATGATGTGTGCATTTTGTGGGTTAGGATAATGTTGGCCTTAATTGACCTTTTTTCTTTTTTCTTTATTATTTTATTTTATGTCTGAAGTTGTGATTGATATTGAGCCTTTTGATCCATACTGTGTTTATCCTGATGCAACAGACATGTGACACTTCACTGGACTATAAAAATAAAGATGTTTAAACAAAGTAGTGCAGTGAAAACATTGGAATCTCTGTGGCTTGACAGCCAAATTTTAAACACAGTATTCCACTGTGTTTTTTATGGTGAAGTGTTGCTTAATGTCCTCAGATGTCAGTTGACATATTAGGGACAAGTTGTGACCAATGCCGAAGCACGGTTCAATAAATCTTTACGTCCACGGAAACCAGAAGGCTCATTAGGACGGACAGCCCAGGACATCCACCTCGACTCTCACACAGCTCCTGAACTATGTGTTTTTTATCATTAGTGTGGACATAAAATGTTAAAGCAATGTCCTAAGTGGCAGACAGAGCCTTGTTAGTTGTGTAAGCCAGCTGTGTACAGTTCTGTAGCCAGCATTTGTTTATAAACCCACTTGGTCTTGCTGGACTGACATGTATACATGTGAAATGGGCTGGGAGAGAGATTGCCATGCAAGTTTGACCATTCTATAACAGCCTCACAAAGTAGTCATCATTTGGATCACAAGAAATCAGGATGTGCAATAGGTTTATAGTGACACTTGCTGTACCATGGCAATATTCCTCTCTCTCTCTCTCTCTCTCTCTCTCTCTCTCTCTCTCTCTCTCTCTCTCTCTCTCTCTCTCTTTGTTTGATACATGTATATATATATCCTTGTGTAAGCTTAATTGCAAGATTCAGGTGGTGTGCTTTTAAACTATAACTGTATAAGTGTAGAAAACAGCCTTGAACCTAGTTTGCTAATGCTGCAAGTAACACCAGAATTATGTTAGTTTGTTGATGTGTTTTGTGTGCTTTGGGCCTGTTGCTGTGGTGTTTCAGTCTTCCTTTGTGTTATTCCAAATAATGTTTGCTTTATAGCAGTTATGGAAATGGAAAGAGAGAAACAAGATCCAGCTTCAGGGAGTGTAAGCCTCAAGCTTGTTAAGCTTTCTGTGCTGGCATAGTCTTGATTGTGATAATACTTGGGAGATGTAGCCTTTATACTTGGAAGGTCAAATCTTACTGCTCATGTATGTTTGAGGTTGTGAGTTTGGATGAATATACTGAGATAAGAATAATAATTTCACTTCCACCACAGTGTCATATTTATTTAAATAAGCTGTATACATTAATTTACAGCAAATGGAAAATTGATGTAGGATTTTATTTAGTTTTTGCTTTCACTTTAGTTTGCCTTCTCAACATTCCAGTTAATTAATCAAGTTGTAAACACAAAATATACCCAAATTTATGCTTATCTTCTTTTCTTTATTTTCCCAGCAGAAGTGATAAACATTTTTGTGATGAAGATGTGACTTGCTAGGAGTAAGTCTGGAGCTGTTTTCTAGAAAGCTGGGCCACTGAAGTCCTCACACTGTTTTCTGTGTGTGCAGATTCTCTCAGGTTTTTGTTCGGTAGTTTTGTAACTTTCTTCTTCTTTTGGAGTGGGGGGGGGGGGGGGGGGGGAGGGGAGGTCTCATTGTACCACATTTTTCATGATGCAAATTTGAACAGTATGATTTAGAAATATGCCAGAAACTGTACTTAATCAGGAATTTCAGCTCGACTCCAAGCACTGGTTTAATTAGCACATCCTTCCTCCTGGAGGAAGGTGCTGGAAGGGTGAGGGAAGGGAAATGTTCTTTGATGTGTTTAGTTTGTGCAGCTGTCATGCTGAGAGCTTCATCTGCAACTCAGAGGTTCCTTTGGGGTTTTAGAGGAAGGTTCCAATCTGTGACAGTTTCATGTGTGGTTTAAAACAAAAAACAAAAAAACATTCTGTGCTGTGTCAGCTTCTGTTTTCTTTGAAACTGCAGTTTCTGCTGATATCTGTTTTGTATGTCAAGTAAAATGCCATCAGTGCAAAATAAAATAGACAGTTTTCTTGGTTGAAGAACTGAAAAGCACACAGTAAGTTAGTTTGCACTTATTATTAATGCCGCAAGTGTATCGATCGATTTTCAAATCAATGTTCAATGCTGCATGTATTGATGTAGTTACAACAATCCTGTGTGCCACACACAGAGCTAAGATTGTCTGTCACTTGAAATACAACTTTGTGTCCCTGGCCTCACAACAATATGTACACTCTTTCTGATTGTCTAGCTTGTTGCTACAATAAAACCATGAAATGTTGTTGGTTGCTTTCTGTGTGTGTGTGTGTGTGTATGTGTGTGTGTGTGTGTGTGTGTGTTGGCATGAGAAGCCTGAGACCATATGTGGGTGTGAGACCATGTGTGTGGTGTATACAAGACAATGTGGGTGTGACAGACTGGGTGTGAGACCATGTGTGTGGTGTATACAAGACAATGTGGGTGTGACAGACTGGGTGTGAGACCATGTGTGTGGTGTATACAAGACAATGTGGGGGTGACAGACTGGGTGTGAGACCATGTGTGTGGTGTATACAAGACAATGTGGGGGTGACAGACTGGGTGTGAGACCATGTGTGTGGTGTATACAAGACAATGTGAGGGTGACAGACTGGGTGTGAGACCATGTGTGGGTGTTGGACCTTGGATGGACATGTATGTAAGACCATGATTGTGTTTGTGTGTGTGAGAGAGACCTTGTGCAAATATGTGTTCGAGATGATGACGGTGTGAGAGACCATGTGTGGGTGGACAGGTTCCACAGATACGTGAGGCCATGTAAAACAAGTATGAAAATATACACATAAGTTGTTAAAAGGAAACTGTGGCTGGGTAGACATGTATACATGTCATTTTCATAAACATGTATACATGTCATTTTCATACTTTCTTTCCCATCTACCTGCAATACCTACATGCTAACTCTGGTGATAAACTACTCATAAACATCTGTTTATTAACCCGCCTGTGCGTTGCCACGATTGTCTTCCAAACCAATGCATATCGTACAACTCTGGTAATGGTCTCCCAACTGACAAAGCCACCCGTCCATTACTCTAAGAAAAGTAAAATGGACAGGTAGGTAGTGTAATGATCCAGCAGGCTAATAGTATGTGGCTTTGTAGACCATAAGGTGAGTGGACAGGTAAGTGTTCATGGTTACCCATATGAATTCTTTTTAAATCAACAGATAGCTATGTGGACAAGTAGACCAGTAGGTGAGTGGACAGGTAGGCCTTCATGGTTAGCCAGAATGAAAGCATCAAAATAAAAAGATGGGTTCATTTTCATGTAGGTCTGTGGGTACGAAGACCACAGGTGAGTGGACAGGTAGGTCTTCGTGATTAGCCAGAAAGACAGCATGGAAATTAATAACTTAAATCTAGTGAGTTGGGCAGCTGCCAATACATTCTAACATAAATCTATAGAATCAACACAATTAACACACTTGGGAGTTAGTTAGTACTCGAAAGATGTCACACAAACACAACAACAAAGCCCTGCACCTCTCCGGTAACTCGCCTGGCATGCGTGCAAATGGAAGGTACATAAATAAAGTCCACCAGAGGTACAACCTAATAAATCTATATAATAAGAACACAACAAGAAGCAATGCTATTCTACACGCAAAATTCAGGCAAGAAAGCTACACTGTTGCCTATTTAAATAAGACTGAAACATAGGAAGCAACGGATTACACGTTGCTTACCTAAACAAAACAATTATAAGTGGAACAGCCTATAGCTACACTGTTGACCATTTATGACAGGCCCCTTTCGTTTGTGCCTAAAATCGACAAACACCTGAAATTTGATTTCACACAGCTAATCCTGGAATCGTGCTGGTCGAATGATCTGCCTGCCGCTGCGAGTGTGGTAACCAGTTGGGGGGGGGGGGGGGTGCACAATGTCCTGGATCTGGAACACTGGCAGGTAAAGGTGGTGTGCTGTTGCACAACTTCCGTGATGGCAGGTGGGCAGCTGCCGTTGATGACAATGTAGTGACTGCTGTGGGGCTGATGTCTGGAGGTCTCAGCCTGAGGTGGGGGGGCCTGTTGGGTTGAAATTATCCGCCGTTGTCTGGCCACAGGATGTGGGAATGCTGCCCACATTCCCTGACGACGGTCACTGGCTGCTTCCAGCCCGTCTGCCCGTCTAGCCTGAGGAAGGCGGGATCTCCAGGGTGCAGCTGCAGTTGGACTCCGCTGTGCCGATCAAAGTTTTGCTTCTGTCGATGTTTGATGCGGATTCTTGCGAGGCTTGCATCCGATACAGGTCACTGTGAAGCAATCTCATTCACACGTACCTGCACCTCTTCGTGTGAATCGCTGTCTCCTGCCGACACCGGACAGCCACAGCGAGCGTCAGCAACAAACATGCCTCTCCCAGGTACGTGTTTAGCCTTGAGATTAAAGCACATTGGACGGAGGAGAAGTCGTTGACATCTCAGAGGTATGTCTGTCAGATCCTTGGAGTTCTTGAGGGGAACAATTGGGTTCCCGTGACTGTTTCAAGGTCCATCGGTCAAATTTCTCACAGGCCCAAGTGGAGGTGAGACTCTCCTTCTCAGTTTGGGCATAGTGTGTGTCAGCTTTGGTCAGTGCAATACAACTTTATTGTTTCAAATGTCTCTACACAGAGGCGATAAATTTGTACTGTACTGAACAAAGCTGACACACACTATTGTCAGGGTTCTGGGAGCGAAGGGACGGGGCCCCTCAGGATGTTCTTGAAGGAGTAACTTGAAGCATCTGCCCCGACGGTCGTTTGCTTTTCTGGATCAAAGAAGCGTTGGTGCTGACGTTAGCATTTCTTTGACAGTGGACACAGCTTTCTTCCGTGGAGGCCCCCGTGACCATGCACACCTTGTTTTTCTCCAGCAGTTCGGACGATGGGCGGAGGGTTGTGGAGAAGTTGAAAAGGTGGCGGCCAAGGAAGTTGATCCTGCCAAGAAATCTGAGTTCAGCCACACTGATGGGATCTGGCATCTTCTCAGGGGGGGGGGGGGGGGACTGTACAACAGAAAATGTGTAATCTAACACTTTGGTAAAAACAAAGTTCATCGCTGGTACTCCTAATGTAGTCAATCAACTAGAACAAAAACGCAAAAAACAAATAAAATACCGTTTTAATGCCCATCTCGCACAGACGGTAAATAGTCGTGCAAAAGATAGCCTGCTGATAACTGATACGAAACGGAAAAAAATGGTCTCTGTTGCCGAAGAGTACACATGCGCATGAAGTCTTATCTCGGATGACCCTAGCTCGTGTGTATGGCTGTCATAAGGTTATCTCGAGCCAAAGACTTGGTAAACTCTATCGAGTGTAGAATTTTCAAACTGTTATGTTTAATATTTTGCCTTTGCAATGGCACGTTTCATGAGTGAGAGGTTTTCACCATACGGGTAGGACTCTCTCTCTCTCTTCTTTTCTTTTTCTTCCGGATTTACTCCGTCATATATTTTCATAATGCCTTAATCGATCATTTGCCCGTTTTGTTTTTCTGCACTTTGATCTAAACCGACTTTCTGTAAGTTTTATTCTGACCCACAGAAACGTGTCGCCCTGGTGTAAATGCAGCCGATCTGTTTCCAGCCGTCTATGTATGAAACGTAGGGAAACATGCGCAGATAATTACCATATATATATACATATACATAGAGGTCTATGAAATTACACAGCAGTGTCAGTGTCTGCGTGCTCATGCGTATGTGTGTCAGAGGAAGTGTTTATGCGTGTGTGAGTGTGCATGTGTTGGGGGGTGGGGGGGGGGGGGGTATGTCAGTGGATATGTTTGTATTGATTCACTCCTTGTTTGATTCTTTGGCTCAATGTCGATCTTCTCTTTTTCTGTTCGATTCTTTGGTTCAGTCAGTGCCGATTGTCTGTTTGCCTCTTTGGCTCTGATTTGTGTCAGTCTTTGTTGATTGTCAGTCAGTGTTGATTTGCTCTTAGTTTGCTTCCTTGTCTCAGTGTGTGTGTGTGTGTGTGTGTGTGTGTGTGTGTGTGTGTGTGTGTGTGTGTGTGTGTGTGTGTGTGTGTGTGTGTGTGTTGCAGGCTAGTGGCAGTAGTTGTGGCAGTGGTGGTGGGGTGTTACGGGTGCTGTGTACCCAAGGGTTTCTTCGGCCCTGTCCGGGTACTCCGCTCCACCGTGACTCGAGCAATGCCAGACACCAGTGTGGTAAACCCTACATTCACATCTCACTTTACCTCTACTCACTGCCAGACACAGTGTGGTAAACCCTGCATACACACCACGACACTTTACCTCGACTCACTGCCAGACACAGTGTGGTAAACCCTGCATACACATCACGACACTTTACCTCGACTCACTGCCAGACACAGTATGATGAACCCTCAATTCACATCACGACACATTACTGCCAGACAGTGTGGTAAACCCAGCATTCATATCACGACACTTTACCTCTACTCACTGCCAGACACAGTGTGGTAAACCCTGCATTCACATCACGACACTTTACCTCTACTGACTGCCAGACACAGTGTGGTAAATCCTGCATTCAGATCACGACACTTTACTCACTGCCAGACACAGTGTGGTAAACCCTGGATTCACATCACGACAATTTACCTCTACTCACTGCCAGACACAGAGTGGCCAGCTCTGCAGTAATGCCCCCCGACCACCCACCCTCCTTGATTTTGGAGACGTTTTGTTGTCGAGTTATCCATATGCCAGCTGCAAAAGATTCTGAGCTTCAACTGTAATCGCAGTCAACAGTTGAAAACTCCTCAGAAAACTTGATCAGCTTGTTGTTGGAGGAACGGCAGTCACTGGTGTAGAGGATGGAAAAGCAGCGGAAAGGACAACCTGGCGGAGTGCCAGAGGACCTGGTGATCAAAGGAACCTCACTTTGTCCATGCATAGGCTACTCGCGGCTTCCGCTCTGTTAGGAAGGTCAGGATCCAGAAGGATGATCTGACAGCTGACATTTAACTGCATGAGCTTTCTGGCGAGTAGCTTGGGCTTGATAGTGTTGAAGGCCGAAATCAGGATGCGGACATAAGACTTTGGTTTCTCGAGGTGTTCATAGACATAGTTGAAACATAGTTGAACATCAAGATAGCGGCATCCTCTACACTTCTGTTACGTGTGTGTTGTGTTTGTAGCAAGTCTTCATGAACGCCTATGACGCAGACAACAAGCGTGTGGCCATAGGATACCCTGATCAGCAAAACAGCTCCATCTATATTCGAAACATTCTCGACTTCAGAAAGGTTGGTACACTTTAGAGTCCTGATTGTGACTTTGACCTTTAAGATACAAACCAAATATTTTCACATCACTCTCCAGTTCATGGTGATGAATCATGGTGATGAATCACCATGCAAAGTGTGGCAGCAAAACGTTGAGTGGATCATAAGAAACTGTTTACATTTTATTTTGACCCTGACCGTGGCTTTGCAAGACACATTGTCATATTTTCACTGCACACTTTGGCTTAATGATCAAGCTGAATTTAGTTGTATATGAACCATGGTCCAAAAACGACAGTAGAAACGGTCATATTTTGATTATATAAGCCCTCACTGTGACCTTGACTTTAAAGATAGTAACCCCGTTTTTTTGCACGACGCTGCGGCTCATGATGATGCACCACTATATGTGAACAGTTCAGAAAATGGAATTCTGAACCTTTTTGACCTTGAACTCAGCAATCAGTATTTTCACTGGACACTTTGGCTTATGATGATCTACCATCAAACTCAGTTTGGTTGTGAATGAATCATGATACAGTACTACCGCCAGAAATGGTCATCTTTATTTTATAGGCCCTCACTTACTTTGACCTTGATAGCAACTCTTCTCTCTTTCTTTTCACATGACATTCTAGCTCATGATGATCACCACAGTAACAAGCTTAATTGGTTACAAAAGGTAGACAAAAGACTACATTCTCAGTTTTCACCGTTTAACTGTTATTTAACTGTTGTTTCTTGAAAAAGGGGCTTACCCAGAAAAAGTGCACGTTGTGTAAGGTCTTATTAGATTCAAGTGTTCTTTTTAACCTTTTATGAGTTTAGATCTTGTTTTATAACACTAGCAGCCATTCTCGTTTTATTTAAAAAAAATATATATATATAAAAAATGCACATCATTGTGGGGCGTTTATTCGTAGCAACAACAAAAATTCATGTGGATACCGAATCATGCATTACAGTTTGACCTGTTTATGAATACAATCTACGAAATGCAGTACAATAATTCCTTGTATCATTGTGTGTTGGTGTGTGGGTGGTGATGGTGTATGACGCGCGCACTCTGCGGCTGATGTGTGGGGTTGTGCGTGTTGTGTGGAGGGATTGGTTGTGGGTGGGGTAGGTGCTCGCGCGCTCGTACTACAGTATGTGTGTATGGTGCATGAAGTGCAATTTGATGCTTGACTGGTTTGTCTCCTACCTGAGTGGCTGTTTATTTTGTACTCTCAGCCTCTGTCAGATGTGATTTCTGTCCATAATTGTGACTATCACAAGTACGCCAATGACACTGAGCTGTCCAATAGTGCACTACTCGATCAGTTCACTTCTGTTCTGTCCTGTATTCAGACATGTACTGATGATGTTCTGCTCTGGATGAACAGCAACAAGCTTAAGATTAACACAGATAAGACTAAAGTTATGCCTGCTGGCTCTGCATGTCATCTTGAGTCAGTCGACAGTGAGTGCGCAAACATTGGCGGAAAGAGTGTTCCTTTCAAAACGTCGGTTAAATACCTTGGAGTCCATCTTGATAGGACATTGTGAGTGCAGCAGCACATCAGCACATCTGCCGTGCGTCCTTCCTAGAGCTCCGACAAATCGCGTCAATCCAACCGTACCTGTCCCAAACAGCTGCTGCAAGACTCGTTGCGGCAATGATCACATCCCGCCTTGATTATTGCAACTCCGTTTTCACAGGTCTACCAGCAAACCAGATCGCTAGGTTGCAGCGAGTGCAGAATAACGCAGCATGGCTCGATTATATCATGATGAATAAAAGAAGACGAGATCACGTAACATAAGACCACTTCTCGAGGAACTTCACTGGCTACCCGTAAAATTCCGCTGCCAGTACAAGATCGCGACTCTTGCTTACCGCTGTTCTAAAGGGTCTTTCTTCATCTCTCTGCACTTATGAACGGTCTTACTCTCTCAAGTTCTTCTAATGAAAAGCTGCTCAAAATTCCAAAGCGAAAAAAAAAAAAAAATCGTTCGGACAACGTTCTTTCAGTTTTATGGCACCATCTTTCAGGAACTCACTGCCAGCAACTCTAAGAAATGTACCAACATTATCCCAGTTCAAATCTCACCTAAAAACCTTGTTTGCCCAGGCTTTCCAGTAGAATCTAGTATTTTGTCTGAAAAAGGGTGTGTCTGTGTGTGTCTGTTGAATGTAGACGGATGCACATGAATAAGGGGGGGGGGGGGGGGGGAGCATGAGAGATCTAGGAAAGAGTACTGATCATTTATTAATTGTTGTATCTGAGTTGACGAACGGAGATCGGTGTGCGCATGTCTCTCTCTCTATCTGTGTGTGTGTGTGTGTGTGTGTGTGTGTGTGTGTGTGTGTGTGTGTGTGTGTGTGTGTGTGTGTGTGTGTGTGTGTGTGTGTGTGTGTGTGTGTGTGTAACATGGTTATTGTTTGATAGGCGATAATGGTAGACTACAATATTTAAGGTTCTGTTTTGTTTGAAATGTATGTTAATGTGTTTTTTGTCATGTTTGTACAGCGCAGTGAGTTTAACTCTGGTTAGAGAACAGCGCTTTCTAAGAATTATTATTATTAATAATGATGGAGTGATCTGCTACAGGGCATGGAGTTCATTGTGACATCAGTGTGGACGTATGAGTCGGGACGCCATGTCAAGTGCACCAAGTACCCACTCAAGGCTACCTGGAGAGAAGCCTGTGTACCTGGTTAGTATCTGCTTGACACCTTCACGTCCCATCCATAGTTGACACCCATCTCCCACCCGAGTCTGATTGACACCCATCTCCCACCCATGTGTGGTTGACACCCATCTCCCACCCGTGTCTGGTTGACACCCATCTCCCAACAGAATATGGTTGACACCGATCTCCCAACAGTCTGGTTGACACCGATCCCCCAACATAGTCTGGTTCACACCCATCTCCCACCGGTGTCTGGTTCACATCCATCTTCCAATCCCACCCATCTCTCACCCGTGTCTAGTTGTTACCCATCTTCCAATCCCACCCATGTCTGGTTGATACCCATCTCTCACCCGTGTCTGGAGAGAAGCCTGTGTACCTGGTTAGTATCTGCTTGACACCTTCACGTCCCATCCATAGTTGACACCCATCTTCCAGTCCGACCAATGTTTGGCTGATACCCATCTCCCACCTGTGTCTGGTTGATACCCATCTCCACCCATGTCTGGTTGATACCCATCTCCCACCTGTCTGGTTGATAGCCATCTCTCACCCGTGTCTGGTTGATACCCATCTTCCGACCCCACCCTTGTCTGGTTGACACCCATCTTCTAATCCCACCCGTGTCTGGTTGATACCCATCTTCCAATCCCACCCATGTCTGGTTGACACCCATCTTCTAATTCCACCCGTGTATGGTTGATACCCATCTTCCAATCCCACCCATATCTGGTTGATACCCATCTCCACCCGTGTCTGGTTGACACCCAACTCCCACCCGTGTCTGGTTGATACCCCATCCAAGGAGGAAGATGACGAGTAACTGTAGTTGTGGCCATCCATTGTAATTATTGCTCCTCCGTATCTCTCTGATCGAGTTGCCACATCTCTAATCTCCTTCTCGCTCTCTTGGCTCAGCATCAGGTACTCCGAATTCCTAGGATAGGCAGGAGGACCCTGGGGGAGAGATCCTTTCAATACATCGGACCTGTGGTCTGGAACTCTCTTCCTTTGTCAGGCATTCGTCTTCAGTCTCCGAAGTCAAAAATGAAAACCCACCTCTTCTCTTCCACGTACTGATGCGTTTTCTTTCTTCTTATTTTACTAACCCATAACCGTAATGCATGTATTTGTGTGTGTGTGTGTGTGTGTGTGTGTGTGTGTGTGTGTGTGTGTGTGTGTGTGTGTGTGTGTGTGTGTGTGTGTGTGTGTGTGTGTTGGAATGAGCGTATCCTTATGTCTTTGTTAGCACTCCGGGTTCTTACGAGATGACATGCCATAATTATTATTATCTGCTTTTATCAGCACTCTTCAAGTCTCGGGGCCCACAAGACTGTGAACTATGATCCAGCTTTGGACTTGTGCTGTATTTTCAAACGGCAAAAACATAATTCTCGTCCTGAGGTGACCGTATGCGGTTGACGGAACGTTAAAAATCAAATGCTAGGTAAACACCATCCTAACAAAGCTCAGATCGAGAAAACAATTTACTGCAATGCTGCTACGTTCCCATTCACAGACCGTAAGGGTGTAGAAAATGCACTTCTCAGTAAAGCCAGAAAGGAAGACGGATATAGGGCCAAGTAGTCATGGCAAGACTCCTGGCTTTCATGCTTTCTCTTGCTTTGGACCCCACATTTGGAATTCACTCCCACAAGACCTTAGAAACTGCTCAGCCCTGTCATCTTTTAAAGCTAAACTGAAAACCTTCCTCTTCTCACAGTATTTCCACCCCAACTAACAATACCCACTTTCTGCTACATTGTGTGTGAGTGTGTGTGTGTGTGTGTGTGTGTGTGTGTGTGTGTGTGTGTGTGTGTGTGTGTGTGTGTGTGTGTGTGTGTGTGTGTGTGTGCGTTTCCATATAATACCTTTTGTAAATTGTTTTGTTAGGACTGTGTGTGTAGAATATTATATTTAGGTTAGTATGTATCATGTGAGCGCGCAGGGCTCATGATAAATGGGTGCATGATAAATGTACATTATTATTATTATTAAGCACGCTGGTTCATTAGATTCGTCCTGTTTAATCTAAAGCCGACAGGAAGACGGATACAAGGCCAAGTACGCTGACTGGCCAGATTGTTCCCGTTTGATCGTGTTGTGAACAGGCAACGCCACAGAAAGCCGGGGCTTCTACATGGGACACCCTACGGCACAGTACTACCGCCAGATGGATGCGCTGGCCTTCACCTACACGCAGGGGTCAATCAAGGCCAAGGCCATGGTCACCCAGGACACGTGTGCGCTGGTAGGGGAGGTGGTGTACGACATCAGTGATCCAGGTAATGTCAAGACGCTCTGAAGCAATTAACGAGCAGTTGTTTAACTTGGGGCCCCAAGTTAAACAACTGCTCGTTAATTGCTTCGAGGGGGGAGGGGGGGGGGGGGGGGGGTAGAATTATCTTCTGAAGTGGGGTTTTAGTTTGTTCACACATCCTGCTCTTTTCCTCATGTGTATCCATCCATTTACCCATCAGTCTCTTGGAGATGTGTATTGCTCTGCCTAGCAGAGGATCTTGGGATCGTGTTTTTGTCTCCTAACAAAATCATCGCGGTCAACAGTATCCCTGTGCAAGAGGAAGCCTTTCTACAAGAACTGCATGACCGCAAGAACTGCATAACCATCCTGCTTGTCAGTCCTGGAACCCAGCATCAAAAGATATTCAATAATTTTGTGATAGTTACTATGCAGAGATAATTAGTAATTACGTTATTACAGTTATGTGCTTTTGACGCTAGTAACCTTATGTTTGAGACTTCTGACTTTATGAAGCCAGAGATAAAACTAACAAACACAAGAACAAAAACTTTTGTTTTTGTTTTAGATTTAGAAATACATCACACCAATTTCTTCTTACAAATTTTGTGAGCATTCCTATTCAGCATTCAAAGGGGCTGCCACTGGGAATCCGGTGCTGTGGTGTTTCAAATTGCTGCTATTTGCAACTGTTACAGAAAATGACAGACTTCCTGTTACACAAAAGCAAACATAGAGCAAACTACATAAAAACAGTGTGTAACATGTACAAATTGCTGTGACCTGTGTTCTTGTTTTAGAATGCTAGCAGTCATTCTGTTTCAGATTTTTCTTCTTCTCCAAAGTGCCTCAGTCTCCACAACTAACTTTTGATGCCAAGGGAAAACGTCTTTCCTGCCTTTGTCTAGTTTAAATCATCGTTTCTGATATGCACAAAAATATTGTGGTGAATTTCTCACAAAATGAGGAAACTTTTGTTCTTGTGTTTGCTGGTTTGTTAAAGTGCAGGATTGTGCTTCCTGTTGGTTGCATCAGAAGTGATGCTGATGTTGGTTGCATCAAAACTGATGTTGGGTTTCAGTGGGTACCAAAGTGATCAACCGTTTGTATGTGAACCAGTCTATGGACATCAGTGACGACTTCTTCAAACTGCCGTCGAATGTTACCTGTGTCCTTGACCCTGTGAGTGACAGGTGGTGGTGCAGGCTGGGGGGGGGGGGGGGGGGGGGGGGAGGCAAGAGACAGAGAAGGGGGAGAGAAATGGAAAGGGACAGAGACAGAGAAGGCTGGGGGGTTGGGGGGAATTGTACCGGTGTACTGTAGGCCAAAGTATTTCTTTATGTACTTTCTAGATTTGTCAGCAGTGCCTTGCAAGCTGCAAGCTACTAGGTTGTGCATTTGAATTTGGAGGGGGGGGGGGGGGGGGGGCACCTTCTACAACAGACGTCATTACAAAAAATCACAGTTCTTGAAACTGCCAATTAACAAAATCCCTTTTGTTCCCCCTTCTAGAATCCACCAGCCATGTCACCATGGCAACGCATGGGCCTGTTTGGTTGGCTGCTGGGTCTCCCAGACAACTGACCTGCTTCCTTCCATGCAGGTGATTGTATGTGTGGCAAATAAAACAAAGTTATGCAAAAAGAGTTGTTGTTCACCCCACCCCCCAAAAATTATGTTGCCATCAGACCACACATCATCTAAATCATACTTCAAGTGATCTGTGGACTGGCTCAACACAAAGGTGAGGTTAACATGTAAATGTATGTACTTGTCTGTTTATTTCTTGAGCCAATTTCAAGATCAAAGGATCCAGTCAATATAAAAATTGGTTCTGTCTTATGCCTGCGCACACCTGTGCCTGAAACAGAGGATATATATATATATATACCACTGCGGGGCACCTTTTTTGAGGATGTACCTCCGGTGGAGTTTATGCACTTTGTATTTACTTGCATGCCAGGTGAGAGTTACTGTAGGTGCTCAGGTCTTTGTTGTGTTTATGTGCGATGTCTTTCGAGTGCTAACTAACTCCCTTTGTTGATTCTGCACAGGCATTCTGGACCTCGCTCTGTTTCAAATCACAGTCTGGTTTGGATTGTAAAGTACACAACTCTAAAAACAACCCTTTCTGTGCAGTTCTTTTTTCTTTTCTTTTATTTAAAAAACAAATCCCTAAAGAAAACAACAACAAAAAGCTTGCCTTAAAGACATCAAACATAATATACATTTCACGAAACTGTTTCTGGTGGTACACTGACTTGCTACAGACATGCATCATGCTATGAACTGTTGTTACAAGACTGGGAGACTACATCATAAGCTTAGGGCAAACTTAGTGTTCTGGTTGATGCATGACACTTAATGGTGAATACAATCACATTTTCACTGTTCAAACACCATATTTCCCAACACTTGCACAAAAACAAAATCACATTATTTTCCAAATATAACACTTTACATTCCATACTTGTGAGGAAAACTAAATGTCAAAGATACCTGAACACAGTGATGTGCACTGCTGTCAGCTGATGTGCACTGCTGTCTTCATAGTTACTGGACCTACCAGTCATGTAATGTCATACGTCAGTGTGAAATTCATCCAATCATAAGAAAAACCTGATGCACTTGTAACTTTATGTTTCAAGGGAACTGGAACAAACTGAAGCTGAACAAACCAAGGTAGAAATGAGAAAAATGGAACTCTCATTAGCAAAGCATACAAAGCTATATTCAAACTTACTCCAGCTGTAATGTCAGAAGAAGGAATTACCAAGTATGCCAAACACTCATAATAGTTTAATACAGAAAGCTGCACAAAGTACATGGAGCTTGCCCAGGCTCATCTGACACACAGTGTTGACACAGTCTTTGTCAACACATATTAAGACTGCAGAGCATAGTGCAGCATCTGGGAGGCTTGTCACAAAACCAAGCTATGCATACACTATGTCATATCTAAGGGTTACATTATGCCCTACTAAGCAACAGTGGAGAAGAACAAAACACATCCCCAAGGTATTAATTAAACAGGTTACTCTAAGTGCATTCTTGTTTTTTTGTGGAATCTATTTTTATCTCAGCTAGTTTTAAGTTTAGGTCGAAGTATAGAAGAAGAAAAAAACAAGCTAGTTTTAACTTGTGACACAGATTCATCTAGTACATTCTTGTGGAATCTATTTTTATCTCAGCTGGTTTTAACTTGTGCTGCACTACACACTGAAGTGACTCCTCATGTTGCAACTTGTGTGTATTTCATGGTCACTGTCAGGTTAGCTGCAGGGTCAGAGGGTGTTTTGGAGCTACTCACTTGGAGGTCTTCTACCTAATACTGAGCCAGGCTCACATACTGGGACATTGTTAGCCCAGTGAAATGTATGTGTGCATGCACGGCAGCATTGGTCCCTTCCATTACACCTTTTGGTTTAAATTATCTACACAGTGTGGTAGGCAAATGGTGGGTGACACTGACCAAGAGGAGCTCTGGTGTGCCAGTGAGGAAGCTGGTTCCACTCTCTGAGGTTCTTTGGAAAGAAGAAATTTCTGAGAGCTGGATGGTCTGCCCCTTTCTTAGGAAAATTGCTATGGGCTTTCGGTGCTCCAGGTGTTGCTGTCTGTTGATGCCAACAAACCCCTTGTTGATCTTGTGCAGCATGGCAAGCCTGCTTGCTTTCCTTCTCTCTTGTAGTCTTTCCCAGCCGAAGTCTAGCAGTTGTGTTCTGTCATAGCAGTTCTTGAATGTGAATCCGGCAGCCCTGTGTTGAACCTGTTCAAGTTGCTGGATGTCCTTCTGGAGATATGTGTCTCAGGTACAGGCTGCACACTGCAGGATGGGTCTGACCATGGTGGTAGCTGCTCTGACTTTGAAGCTGCAGTCACTGAGGTTCCTTTGTAGAAAAACAAGCACTCTGTTTCCCTTCCAAGCAAGGGCTCTTCACAGTTGAAGACACGAACACTTTTGAGCTGACCCTCAAAGTTCCAGATTTAGGCTAAATTTTCCACCAGTTGCAGATGTTTCATTCCATATTATTCTCTTCCCCATAACATTGCAGAGGTATACCATGTCTGTGTCACTGACCCGAGTAGCTAGTTAACAGTTGGATTTTAATGCTTTGTCTCCTTTTAATTTAATGCACAGGGTCACCTCAGGACTATCAATCTCTGTCACAGGCAAATGCACATTTCAAAACTCTTCTCATCCACTCTACCACCAAGTGTCTTCAGCACCTTATTTTTCTCAACGAGCATACTTCTTTGTGTCAGACACATACTTCCACAACATGAAAGTTTTTAAAAACTGAAAATACCCCAAACATATGGTCAGAACTAACAATTATTTTGGGAATCCTAAAATTACATTATGAAATGCACTGGCAGCAACAGGTCATCACCGTTGTGTTGGTCAATAATACAGGGCTGCTTCCTGCCACTTTACTCAAACAAAACAGTTATTATTTATGAGACATAATGCTACAAAGATGTGCCATTTGACTAACTTCTTCACAGGTATCAGGCAGAACACTTCACAAGCACCAGAATTTCCTCTTTGACCTTTCGTAAATCAGGACTTCAGTGATTTTGGAGGTCAGCTACACTCCTTGCAATGGCCTTTAGTGTCCACTTCAGGCTCTAGGTTCTGACACCATTCCCATTGACTTGGGCTGCTCTTCGCTTATCTTCTTTCCAAGGTACTCCCTGAAATCACACAAATGGAGTTACTCAGGAAAAATCACAGGGTCCTGTGAGTTTTGAATACACACATGCTGAAATACATGCAAAACAAAATACACAATGGAACAGTTAGCTGTTAGAGAGATTCTGTTATGGATTATGGCTTTCCTTGAGAAAAGACAACCTCGTCTGCTTCAAGAAATAAGTCTGTATAAGAACTTCCTATACTCAAACATAATAATAATAAAAGTGGGGTCTTACCTGTACATTTTATACTCATGTTAAAAACAACCAACATCAAAAGACACAATATTACATACACAAATTTGTCATCAAACACCCCCCCCCCCTTCCCCTCGATACAGACACAAACGTGCATGCACACACACACACACAAGCACACACACTCACACATATATATATTGATGCCTACTGATATTGTAAGTCACTGTTAAAGGCTACACTACAAATACATTCTCACCTTGTTCACACTATGTCTGGTTATTAGGTAACAGTACATCCACATACCTAGCTTAGTTGCAGAGATATCAGTGGTACAGAAAATGCAAAACTGACACATGTTCACAGGAGTTTTTAACCATCACTCTGACCTTGACTTTGAACACAGTAATCCTATCTTTTGACAAGACTTAAGATGATGCACCATCAAACTAAGTCTGGCTACAAAAGGATCAGCAGCTCTGAAGATTTTGTAGAAACGATCATACTTTGATTATGAGCCCTGTTGTCAAAAGAATCATTAGTTCAGGGGCTATACTCGAAATATATTTTCACTATATACAAGCCCTTATTGTGACCTTGACCCTGAAGGTAGCAACCAATTTATTCACTTGACACTCTATCCCATGATGATTCACATCAAACCAAGCTAGGTACAAAAGGTTGAGCAGCTCAAACGGTATCTTCTGGACAAAGCTGTACACACAGACAGACAGAGGACAGATGGACATGGTGATTCCAGTACACTTGCCCTAACTTTGTTACTGGGGTATAATGACATATGCATACCCCCCTCCACCCCACCCCCATCTCCCACAATACTATTACCCCCTGCTCAGAAGTGTGAACAATGCAACAGTTATACATAAAGTACAGCTCAATGAAAGCTGGTTGGAAAAGCTTCCATGTCTGAACTAACTGAATCTGTTAACCCTTTCCCTGCCGCAACTCCATTAAAGAGTACAGGCTCACACAGAGATTCTACCAACCAGAAACGTTAATTTCTGTCAACTCTGCTTCTCTGGCACATGCATAAAAAGTGAGAAGTGGAGCAGGATGTCCCATGACATGCAAGAGGCAGAGAGGAAATATTTCATCCAAACTCATGTCATGTCATGAGGGCAGGGAACGAGTGAACAATTCACAGTAACTGTGCACAGCCATACTAAAGGAGTCGGTGATAACTGTGTATAACAACATTAAACAAACAGTTATCGTCAACATTACCGATCTCTGAGGAACTGCAAAGAACAGTGTGGAAACCAAAACTCATTCAAACACAACAGAAAGGCATGCAAGAACACACGCTTGACACAAAACAGAAACAGATGTAATCCTGAATTAAAAACTCACAAACAAAGCAAAACTCCTCTACTTCAAGCTAACCCAAGAAGAAGCTGTCTGTGGGGGAGAAGGGGGAGTCACAGTGAGCAGTCAAGGTCCATGTTCCTGTCAAAGAACTGACCTCAACCTAACTACATGTACTAGTCTCACAAGCTTCCTGCCTTCATTTAACCCAACAGACAGAACGAAAAGAGAAAGAAAACAAAATCAGTGGCCTCAGCTGGGGAATTCGTCAGATCCTTGAACAGCTATCAAACAAACAAAACCTTTTGTAAAGGGGCTGGCCTCTCATGCGGAAGGACTTTTCGCACAAGTTCCAAGTCAAGAACTATATCAAACTTGCTGAGGGAAGTACTGAGGGAACTGTTGTCAGTGTTCAAAACCAAAGTTTGTGCAGTCATGTCATGTACAATGACAGCATTGACCTGAATGCAGGAATTCATCACATAGTTTGATTACATTTAAACACAGTTTAATGCAGCCATCTTTTCCCTATTTCACAAAATGGATAAAATGTCTCTTTAGCAATTTATGCCACAGTACCCCTCCAAATACACACCGGGTATCAACTATGGGTAAACACCCAAAAATGGCTACTGTTCTGATGAACCACATTTGGTTTTCCAGGATTTGCACTGGACGTTTAGTTAAAAAATCCCTAACTTTTCTAAAACTGTCCCCATACTTTTCTCAAGGCCACATTTCCAGACCTATGGCTATGGCTGATGGAAAATGTAAACAGCACAAATGTGATTTGAAGGAGGGTAACTTGCTGCTTCTTGCAATCAAACAGCACAAATGTGATTTGAAGGAGGGTAATTCTTGCTGCTTCTAGCAGTCATATAATCTGAATCAGGTCTGGTTGGAATTAAATGAATCTTGTGTTTTCTTTTCATCATCCATCACCTGGCCTCCCAGTTTATCTCCACATCCCCACACTGCACATTAGTTGTCGGCCACCAACATCAAATTCCCAAACCAAGGCAAGTTTCCCCAAACTTTTCAGGCCTGGAAAAGGACACCTCACTTTTTCCCAAATTTACACACCTGCTTTTCTGAGAACATCAGGTCTGTTGCCAAAGATACTACAGTGTAAGCTGATCACATTAAGTTAATCTATTTCATGGAACTATTCGGTTTGAAAAAGAAAAAGAAAAAAGGATTGCTGTGTGAAGTAAACTGTATTATCAAAATGTTTCTTTTGTACAAACTCTTCAGGGACATAGAGGGCTCTGGGCTGGCATTCACCTGGGTAGCTTCATCCCACCAGAATATCACAGGTACTACTTGTGCCAAAAGCCTGAAGGGCGGCTGCCACATTTGGCCCACAAGCATTTGGTACAGCAACAATGTGAAAGACTCGCAGTTTCCAACAAAATCTTCAAGATAAGTAATGGTACACATTCACTGATGATGAGGAATATCAGCTGCTATCAAATGAGACATATGACATTCATCTGAACGTTGGAATTTCGCTCAAATCGTTGCACTAGACCAGTCAGCAGAGTACAACATGGTGGTCAAACTGAAAGCTTTTGGGACTCTAAGTTTGGGTGGTGGGATCAGAGTGGAACTCTCTATGCCAGTGTCAGCAACAGTGGTGTTTACTGCAAGGAAGCCTTTGGTAGGATTCCACTGGGACCTACACTGAACCTCTTACAGTGAGAGCAGCTATGAGTGATGTCTAACCAACTACCATGGGTCACCTAAGACCACTTTGTTTTGTTTGTTGATCCAGCTGTTTGTAGTCCCATGCAAACAGTAATCTTGAACTATGGGTTATATTCTTGAGGTCAATGTGTCTAGGGTCAAAGGACTGGGTATCAAGTTTGATTTTTATACTCGGGTAAAATCATGAGCAGACATCAGATTCCAAATGTTAATTTTGATGGAAATTCACAAAATTGTTGCCAAAAATGCCCTAGAAAGTACTCAAAACACTGCTTTATTCCTTTTCTCTTCTCAAGAATGACCCCTGTTGCTCTTTAACTCTTTCATCCCTGAAAACTGCTACAGCGGTTGAGAGAATCTTTCCCCTCATTCCTGAGAACCGCTAGAGAGGGGCAGGCATAAACACTCCCTTCCTTCCGGCTGGCCGCTGCAGCGGTTCTGCCTTTGAAATCTGCGCCTATCTGTCACATGGTCAGCACGTCAGTTCCCCCTGGCCAGTGTAACGGGACCTGTGGAATGTTTTGATAAGCCGCACAATGCTTTGATTAGCCGTGCCTAGCCACTGCCAGAGTGTGGGAAAGTGTCCAGTGCACAAAATTTGTCCATTTCTAGGGATGGGGTTAGGTTATTCTGTACAGTTGGAAAGATGGCGGCAGATGAGCACAGTGACAGTGATCAGTTCTCTGATGATGACGTTTATGACAATCTGGGCAAAAATGATTTTGATCTGTTTGAACTGACAGAAGAGGAGAGAGCAGAGCTTACAAATGCATTTAAAGATGATAGTGAGAGTGGTGATGAATTGGATGATGAAAACCTGCCATTGTTTTTTACCGGCTCAGCCATGTTTTGAGTGGACAGGTGGGGACACTGCTGTGACACGAGACATACCTCTGATGTCCAGTGCAGATGTGTACATAGACATAGTAAATATAGTTGTACAGAGTTATGGTGCAAACATTGTGCACATATATGATAGAGACGGCGCATGGATTACACTAAAATGAATCATACTGTAAACTCATACTTCCTACTCTTGTGCAAACCGTCACCTTTTCATCACCATTTCAAGGACACAGACAATGTGACAAACTGAATTTCTGGAGACAGTTTCTATGTGGATGTTATCTGGGACATCAGACTGTAAGTAGGGAGCATGTTCCATTTCTCTTGGCATGTTCTGTGGGCCTGCAAAACGTTGGTTTCGTCTGTTTGTCTTAAAAAAGGTATGTGTCACCTTTATTTGCACCTGTGTGTCACCCCCCTGGTGACAGTGACTCTGAAAGTGTGACCATTGCCTTCTGACTTCATTTACCTACACAGCGATATATAGGTTGCCATGGTTTTACTAACAGCTTGCAGACACAGATGACTCAAACCCACATACCCTCTTTCATAAAAATTTTCCTTATGAAAACCCAGGAATGAAAGGACTGTTATGTACATAGGAACATAGGAATAAGGGGAAGTAATGCCAAATACGAAACAGGGATGAAAGAGTTAATGGAATTCCACCTAGTGACGGAAAAATCTAATGTCTGCATGAAAATGTAAAAAAAATGCAGCATCTAACACTATGTCAATCTGAATGCTCCCCAGTGACTGACTTGCTGTGTCATGTTGGTAACAGTGACAGAGACTGTCCCAATGTATTTTGTTTTAAACAGAAAGACTCTTCAGCCCCTCAACATCTTTGGACTATTTTGATGCAAACGCAATGAGCCTTTAGAATCAGGTATGTGCAGTTGAAGACTTTCATGCAAACAACTGGAAGCTCTGATCATGGCCACCTGTCTAAAGAGACCACTACTTCTTTGGTGCCCCTCAGATGGTAGGTACCACGGCAGTGTCTTCAACCACACATGCAAGAACACCAACTTGTCCAACTTACCCACGGTTACTCTTTCTGAGTCACACCAAAAAAGTCTCGCCTACCATCAGTAAACATAAAAAGAGTTAGTTAACTTTCTTCAGTTTGTTTTGTTCTATGCCATGGGTTTTTTATTTCTCTTTCATTACTGAACTTGGTCATACCTTTTGTCAAAAAGGGCCAGCTGAATTTTTTAAGCAAAAAACAACAACAAAAAACAAAAACAACATGGCTGGAATGAAACATTCTTGACACAATAGGTTAGATTAAATACCATAATACCCTAAGCTTCCTGGAAGCATGTACATAGAATGTGGCCAGAGCAGTCAACATAACTAAAGTCTCAAAACTTAGTGGAGACTTTCTCTCCACTAAGTTCTGAGACTTCAGTTAGGACTTCAGTCAGGACTGTGGCCATTTGGCCTAGCAGTAAGGCACTAGACTGGTAAGCAGACAGAGATCAGTACAAGTCTGCTTTGGCTCTCCTTTCTCTCAAAAGCTTTGTGGCTTACAGACACTGACTTGTAACAAATTAACATGCTGCCAAACTCTGAGTGACAGAAGCAATTAGCCAATCAGAAATGCTGTTTGGAAACTGTTATACTGGCAATGTCATGATATCACTGTCATCCATTAACAGACAACAACTCTGGGTGAGCATGCATACTACAGACCTATAATGGCATCTTCCCTGTCAACACGTGTGGCTTCTTTGTTGCTGTACACAGCTGTAACAGTAAGTATCTATAAAGTCTGTCGTCTAACCAATGACACAGAAAACTGCACTCTGTCTTTGCTGAAATTGTAGCTGGTAGGACAAATAAAACTCCTAAATGTCAGTTGGTAAGTCTTTCAAACATGTGGGCGCCATGCTGCCTCACTGTTAATACCCCTCACAATGAATATGGGTGCTGCCTCACTTTTGTGGGATCTTACAGCTACATGTGTTTGTAGATCTGTAGGCGGTACATCACTGTGTTGGTGGAGCTTTCTCTCACATGTGTCTACTTATAGATCTGTTGGAGGTAGGTCACTGTGTGAGTGGAGCTTTCTCTCACATATGTCTTTAGGTCTGTTGGAGGTAGGTCAAAGTATGGGCAGAGCTTCCTCTCATGTGTGTCCATTTATAGATATGTGGCGGTAGGTCACTGTATGGGTGGAGCTTTCTCTTTCCTAGCGGCAGGTTAATACCCCTCACAATGAGGTGACAGCATAGTGTTATGTATGGTTCTAACATGCTCATACACAGAATGTAAGGCTTTTGATATTTCACAGTCTTATTAATTTGTTGACATGGTACACCTAGTCAGCTTTTCAATCACATCTCGCCAAACTGATAGGCTCTTCAGCAGAATGTAATGCTAATGGGCTTTTCCACAATCTCATTCACCCATTGATATGTGACAGTGGGGGTTGAGATTAACAATATTCACATCCCTGCCTCCCCCCCCCTTTCCTCCCCCCCCCAACACACACAATCAAAGGTGGGTAGTAGGAATGAGCAGACACACCAGTTGTGCACCATCATCTTCTGAACAGCTATCAGGGCTTCGTAGCGGACGTTGGGGTCAGTGTGCGTCAAGTACTGCATCACCATTTGTTTGGCTCCTAACCGCTCCACTGTGCTGCACACACATCAACAGGGCCAGTCACCAGAGCTGCTGGACTAGTGGTTGTGCTGGGTCATTTGTGTTAGCAATGTCTTCATTATGCTGTACATTTAGGCGTGCACCACCACCACACACACAACTACCTGTACATTACCCATTCTCCCACCCACAAGTGTTCCTACCCCCCCACCACCACAACTCTTCCTGTCTCCTCCGCTGCCTCTCCACCCAACCCAAAACATATGTACACATATGACATACATGTGCCCACACCCACACAGACTCACACACGGTGCAAATCAAATCTATTTCATCACAAATAAGCTCAAACTGGTCAACAATTCCAAACAAATTACAGGTGTAAAAGAACACTGGCTCCATACCAAACAACTCATATTAAACAGGCACAGATGACACTAACACATACTGGACTGCACTAACAACAGACACTGACGACTACATAAACCTAACAACTCCCCCAACAAACCGAACAACTCCCCCCCACAAACCTAACAACTCCCCCAACAAACCTAACAACTCCCCCCCAACAAATACCAAAGCAGCCACTGAAGACAGACGCTCACTCACTGTTTGCCTCTGGGGTAGTAGCGGACATACTCTCCAACATCATGAGCAGCAACAGCAAGCACCAAGGGGTCTCGACTTGTCTCCAGCAGTCGTACCAACATCCTGGCAGAAAAAAAGTAAGTAAGTAATTGGATTTAACATTTTCACCTCAAAGCTGCATGGTACCATCCCACACCTAAATGTTTTTATCAGATTTCTGAAGACAGAGCTGTTCTGGAGAAACATTAGTACACATTAAATGGCACACCAAACAAATTTCATACTGATTGATTGCTGTACAGCTCACTCCTTTCACAAGTCCCTTGTTTTACTCATTTTTACTCAGCTTTGCTAAGTCCTTTGATGATATTTATTGACACACTTGACAGATAGCATATATATATATGTGGGTCATTCTCCTGATAACTGGTCAAAATTGTGACGTAGAGGGTAAATATTCAAAGTGTGAATTTTTTAATGCTATTATTTGGAAATGAAAACTTGACATCTCTTGTGTACATAAATATAAGACATAAATTGACAGGGTGACAGGAACTTGGTTAATTGTGCATTATGTTACATCATAGGTCAGTGTCTTGTGTATTACTGAAGACACCAGAAATGCATGAATAGAGACGGCTCAGTGGCCAGTTTGACTCTTGTCTTTTTTATTATACAATATTTCCTAATTAATAAATGAATATCTGTCACTTCTAACATTTAGAGAGAAAAAAATTGTCCTGCCTTTTTAACAATTTTGGTTTAAAATGTCTTCTTTGAAATACAGACATGCACGAAATAGATTACACATTTCTTTTACTTTTTCTTTTTTTCTTCTTTTTCCCCCAAAGTAATGGGGTGGGGGGGGGGGGGGGGGGGTGCATTGCACTAACTTGGTCTGAACCATATATATACATGTCAGGTAGATATTTGTTTCTTGCTTTTTAAAGTTAATAACCAATCGCACTTAATTAGTAATCTGTCTCATGTTATGTGGACATCATCACAAGTACGAAAGGATATAAGAATAACACACTTAAACCATCGACAAAAAAACTTAATAAAAAAGTATATTCATTACAAAAGCAATGTTCTTTCCACATTTTCTTGATTGGAACCAGTACTGACCCCTGCTTTAGATATTGGGATAGCCAAGAGTGGCAGCAATCTAGTCCACAGTCACCCAAAGCAAATTCTTTGTCTCACGCCCTGTGTAAAAGCAAGAAAATCTTTTCATGGTGTCTTACCTTGTCTTGTGATGATGTACCATCAAACTAATTTGGATTGCAAAAGTTTCAGTATTTCCGATGATCTAGTAGAAACGATTGTGGCTTTGACCTTGAACATCGCAAAATAATATTTCTGAATGATACTCTGGCTTATGGTGATGCATCACCATACTAAGTTTGACCGATCAGAGATATTGTCCGGGCAAACATTCACTGAAGTTCAGAACCTTCATTGTGACCTTGACCTTGAATACAGCAAAGCAACCTTTTCACAAGACACTCCACATGCACTGTCAAACTAAGTTGGTCGCCCCCAAAAAATCAGCAGTTCAAAACATATAACAGAAATAGTCATATTTGATTGTATGAACCAAAATTCAGTTACTGTGACCTTGACCTTGAAGATAGAAACCCATTTTTTCTCATATGACGCTTTGGCTTATAATGTCTCACCATACTGGGTTTGGTTACAAATGGTTCAGCGATGCATATCATCCAAACTAACATTAACTGAAACTTTTAACCTTGGCTGTGACATTGACATTGGTACAAGCAGAAATAATTCTTTTGTGTGCTCACATGTTACACCAATGTAAGACACCACGTCAACCACCCCTGAAGAAATGACTGTAATTTATTTCATATCTACTCTTTTGTCATCAAACAAGCATTAAAAATAAGGTGAAAGGTGGTTATCTACAAAGCTGATGAAAAAAATAATTTTTGTTGTTGAGTTTCTGTTGTGAACAAGTCACAATATCATGATACACACTCAGAAGACACCATCGGTAACATGCAAGACACTGATTATCTTTCCTTTGTTTGGAGCTTTTAATAGCAAGCAACACACAATAAATACCATTTGTATGTAAGAACTGGCCTCCTTCTTTCTCATGAAACCTGTTTTTATTCAATCATGAATGATTCAAAGGAAATATATGTGATCAGCTAACCTTCCCAAAGCCATGTCACAAATGGCAGCCATGAAAATATTGCAATTTCTACCAAACAAATCTCACAGCGCAAGAAATAATGATGCATTTACCCACTGTGGCATTTCCCTTATTTCTCCAAACACATTGCATCAGAAATATAGTGGTGGTTTAAAAGTTTCATGTTTTAGATTAATTTTTATTTCATTGGGAAAGCGGCACCCTCTTTGGTCCCGTTTTCAGGAGAATGACCCATGTATGTGTACACCTCACTCTCTCTCTCCCCCTTCCCTTACCTCTCTGTCCCTCCCCCTCTCTCTTAACATAGTGCAAGATGAATTAAGATATGTTTGTTGTTGTTATTGTTTTTCTTCTTGTTGTCTGTTGTGTTTTGTTTGCGATCTATTTTGGTCTCTTGTAGCTTTACATGTTATACACTGCTTGTGAGTGTGCCTGTTATTTTGTTATGTCCTTAATGAGATTATCTACTCACATACCTAATAATTACTGTGGCATATACGTGTATGTATATATTTATCTTGCCATTGTCTGTTGAAGATTGAAAAAGTTGTTTTTTTTAAAGGGGAAAAAACCAAACAGTAGTCAGTGGATATATTAGCATTTCATGTCCTCCATCTTCCTCTGAAGTCTTGTACATTGAAACATAGCCTTTTTCATTTTTTTATATATATATAACTTTCCATGTTGTGAATGCGTTGTGTTCAAAGCATATGCTGGTGGCCTTGAATTTATTACTCGTTGTTGTTTGACATATTCTGGGACCATGGATGCTGGTTGGAACTGCACAATGCCATCAGTGTTGGCCTTGTCATCATCCCTCAGAACCAAAAGTGGTGAAATGAATGAATGTTTTAATTGCAGTCTTTTTTTCTTTCTTTTTTTTAATCCTGTTAATCAAACTGTCATAAAAACAAAGTTTGACACCTTGCCTGGAAAAATATCCCCCTTGTGTGGCTAGACACTGTAAGTGACTCTTATAGTCCGTATAGTATACAGTTGAATACTCTTTAGTCAAAAATGCTTATGTCAAACTCCACAGGAATCAAAGTACATTTTAATTTTCCAGCTAGTGCTGCTCCTTTTTGTGACTAAATGGATAAGTCAAAAATGGCTATGTCAGACCTTGGCTAGGTCAAAAATATTTTCTTCTCACGCTTGGAGAAAACAACACCAAACATCTGAAGTGTGTTTCATTGATTCTGGAATCTTCTTTTTGATGAATATACATGAGCCAGTGGGCTGAAATCAGTGAATTGGCAGAGAGCTCATTGGCCTGCAACAACTCTAACCCAGTGTCCAACAAGTCAGCCTGCCACTCACTTTAGCAGCTCATAGTTCTTGTCATTGAGGCGGATAGCATTCTCCCTCCAGAAGGTGTCCATTCTGTGGACGGGGCTCCATTCCAGGTTGCCAGACTTCACCTCGCTCAGGTACTCATCAAAGCAGCTGCAACACACTTCTGTTTAGCACTGTTGCACTGTTTACCATCTGGGTTTTCAACACTGCTTTTCAATTTATTTATTTTTTAAATCAGTCTCCTGATTAGAAATAAAATCAAAACACAAAAAGGTTCAAATGAACACTTACTTTATAGTTAGAAATAAAAAACCACAGACTTTGGGTGGCATAATGTGAGTTACAGTACAGCAGCCACATTAGTGGCCCTATTCAGTCCTACCAAGTGCACGTTTCATTGCTGACATCTTTTCCTTTCCTCTACTGGACACAGTAATGTTGTTTCTTTCTAGAAGCAAAGGAAAAGTGAGACAGACAGTAGTAGTAGTTGGAGTTTAAAGTGCTGTCAACCAAACAGGGTCACACCAGGACGACCAAATTCTGCCATAAGCAAACACACATTTCCAAACTCTTCTTATATATATATGTAAACACTTTTTTAAAGTCAAATCCACACAATCAGTCCATACATAATATTTAAAAAATACATACACAAATCTGAAACAAATTTGTTGGAAGATTTCGTCCCTTCAATACTGCCCTTGTTAAAACAGCATGTAAGGCTAGGACATGTTGGTATCATCATCCATTCAAATTTACTGACACCAGATAAAAATAAATTAAGGAATGGAAAGAAACAATGAAGTATTTTAAAAAACATTATATAAATGCATAATGACAGCAAGCTAGCTATCATCTCCTCGCTGTCCTAGCTTCTCAACAAGAGCCATGCAAAAAAAAAACTCTCTTCACTAAAAAATGTTGGAGAACTTTCTTTGAAAAGTCTGAAGAGTGAACCATCAGCAAAAAACAACAACATGACAGACAATGGAAGACAGAAAAATGCAAGAGGGGAATCAAATGAAAGCCCTGAGATTTCAGACAGGAAGGAGACTTCTGACATCCCTGATCTCCTTTCAGGAAAGAGAGTGAGAGAGAGGGGGAAAGAGACAAAACAGATACAGAGAGAAATGGAAACATAGCGAGATAAACCACTGACACCCAGAGGGTATCAATAATAATAATGAACATTTATCATGCACTCATCAATGCCCTGAGCACTCACATGATACATATTAACCTAAATATGATATTCTATACACATGTAGAGCATAGTCCTACCCAAAACATTTACATAAAGTATTATAAAAAAAATTAAAAATCTGCTACAAACACACACACTGTCTGTAGCAGAAACTGGGTACTGATATTAGTTAGGATGGAAATACTGTGAGAAGAGGAAGGTTTTTAGCTTGGCTTTAAAAGATGACAGGGTTGAGCAGTGTCTAAGGTCTTGTGGGAGTGAATTCCAGATGTGGGGTCCAAAGCAAGAGAAGGTGCGGAAGCCATGCGTCTTGCATTTGTATTGTTGGATTTCCAGCATGCGGGTGTCAGAAGAAGAGTGTGGTGTACGAGATGGAGTGTAGACATGTAGCAGTTCAGAGAGGTAAGCAGGACCAGAACCATCAAGAGAAACCTACATGACAAAACACACCAGGCCTGACCCCACACCTAGGAGCAGTACACCAAGACAACTACGTGGACCAAGATGACCCTGGTCACAGCCCCCCCACACCTGAGATCCTGAACAGAGCTGTCCAGCTTGGTGCGGATGTACTGAATGTCCTCCTCAACATCTGGATCTTCCCACTTGCGGGCCTCCAGCAGCTCCAGCTGCTTGGTCATCTTCACCCTCACCAGGGCCAGCGCGTAGTCCTGCATCACTGAGCGGTCCTCCGGCTTCTCCAGCATGTTCTGGGGGCAAGGGGGCACAGCCATGAGCACATGCTGGAGTGGTAGGCTAGTTCTTGGACTTGAATGAATGAATGAATATTGATATATGGTGCATAAAAAAATTAATGTTCCCTCAAACAAACAGGGTCACTTCAAGATGAATGTGCACGTGGAGCTATGAGGAGGAAAGAGGTTACCTGTCAGTGATTTAGTTTAGATTTTACCACATCACTGAGCAACCTCCAATTTCTCCAGCACATTCTGGTGCACTGCAAGGCAGCATCATAGTAATGAGCAGGTGGTGGTGGAGTCTGAGGGGGAAGAGGAGGTGTAGAAAAGGTTCTGAGTGATCTTCCTCTCTATTTCCTTTATACTTCTAGTTTACACTCTGTTGCATCACTGAGAGATTCTCCATTTTCAAAGGATGGGGGGGGGGGGAACGGACATTTACAGTGATGAGGACATGCTGGAAGATAGCAAGAGGAGGTGTAGAAACGGTTACTTTTACTATTTTTCAGTTCTAGTTTACATTCCATTGCATCACTGAGATTCTCCAGCTTCTTCAGCAATAACGACATGCTGGAAGACTTTTGAGGCAGGTTACTATTCATTTTTTTTTAAACATTTACATTCCATTGAATCACCAGGCTTCTTCAGCATTTTCTGAAGGGGAAGGTTGGGGGGGGGGGGGGAAGGGGGGCAGCAATGCCATGCTTAAGTTGTTCTGAGGAGGAAGGGTGTAGAAAAGTTTGCCTGGGTGTGATCTATTTCCAGCTTTGATTTCATAATCCCTGAGTGATGCTCCAGCTTCTTTGGCATGTTCTGGGCAAGGGAAAATGGGAACAATGAGATGGATATGTACTCTAAACAATGCACAGATACTGTGTACTCACACTGAACAACACAGAAAGATGTTTAGGCAGTCTGAACAAGGCAAAGTTAACACTTCATTAACTGAACAAAGCAGAATTATGTTCAGGCACTCAGTGCAAAGATGATGTGTACTCACTCTGAACAATGCAAGGATGATGCGTGTGACTTTCTCTCTCTGCGTGCTGCTAAGGATGTCTGCCAGCACAGGAATCAAGTTCATTCTGCAGCACAGACAAAAATTAACAGTAAATACACTTTTAATGAGCTGAATCCCTCTATGATATATAGTCACATATGAGGCTTAAAGCGTTGTACATGTTAAATGAACACAACAATATGAACCAACAAGCCTGGGGAAGGGGGGTGGGGTATAGCCCAAATATCACTTAAACATTTCAAAAATGCACTAATTACATTACCTGCTTCTCTCTTGCTCTTTCTCCATCACATACACACACACACACACACACACCACACACACTCTTGCTCTCTTGAGTCAAACTTGCCTCAATCAATTGGTTTCAATCTAACTTGTATTAAATATATGTTTATTCATACATTACACTGAGGTAGTACACTTGTTTCAACTCTACAGGTATGAAATGGGCATACAGGTATGAAACGGGCATGATCAAGTCAAATCAAGTCAGTATACTTTAATCATCCCTAACAGGGCACTTCATTTAATTACTAAAGGCACATAAAAAGAACCTGTAAATATGACACCACATACACCCCCTTCCTCTTTTCTTAATTTAAAAAAAAGAAGTAGAGGTATACATATATCCTAAGAGAGAAGCAATGCAAGCAAAAGTGTGCCAACTTGTTCATTTTCTCCACCAGCACTGGGTTGAACGTGAGACACCAGAGACAGAAGATGAGTTGATACACAATCTGGAAGCCAATCTTTTCATGTCCGACCAGCACAGAGCAAATCCTGCAAGTACACACACACCTAATGAAAAAAACTCCAACACATAACCTCTGATCAACTGCAACATTAAATCATACACAGACTGATGTCATAGATTCGCTGGAGCTTTCTTTCTCACTGTAGGATTCTGACCTAAATTTTCTCCACCTTTTAATGCCTGTAAAGTTGAACAACTCACACACAAAAGCCTGGAAAATACATCTGATTTGTTTATAGGATCTGAACTATACTATAAGTTAGGACAAGACAAAACCAGCAGTGGTCAAAAACGATGAAAAATGAAGTGAAAAGATAAACCACTTATCTGTTTTTGGTTGAGCTATGTTGTTTTCCTGTCCAGTGTTTGGAAGAATGTTGGTATCTTGTGTTTGGAAGAATGTTGGTATCTTGTGTTTGGAAGAATGTTGGTATCTTGAAGCATCTTGATGCCAACATTCTTCTAAACACTGGACAGGAAAACAACAGAGCTCAACCAAAAACAGATAAGTGGCAAGTCTCCCTAAATGTCTGCATGAAGAACATGGTTAAATTGGCTAAACAAAATATATAAAAAGAGAAAGAGAGAACGGTGGAAAACAACCACCGAGAAATACCACCATGCAGTAACAACACCCAAACACAGTGATATTAATAAATACAAAACTCATAATTAAGCAAAACACCCATCTACATTGCATATCCCTCTTCCCCACCCACACCCCCTATGAAAAAGTCAGAAGAAAGGACAATTAGCAGAAAACTAACAAAAAAGAGCATGAGAACTTGCCAGAAAAACAAGAGGAGAAGGGAAAGGGGAATCAAACGGCAGCCCTGGGATTCCAGACTGAGGGTGATGTCAGACACCTGAGGCCTCCCTACAGGGTCCCAGAAACAGAATTTTTACATTCACAAACAGTGACCACCAAGGACATAAGTCTAGACTCCATCTTACACAGAGATTCCATCCACATCCACAAAGACAGTGCGATAGCTGTCCACTCTGACCATCATCTGCAGGCAGCGGGCCACTGTGCTGTGATACTCGTTCACCTGAGAATTTGCAACACAAACTGCACTCAGTGTTGTCAGCAGCCATCAACGTCATAGTAACTCTCTTCACCTTCTTATAATAATAATAATGGAAATTTGAAAAGCGTCTACCCTGCAGCTCAAAATGCTGAACAAGCTTACACACATTGAGATGGAAAATGTTATCCATTTTTTGTTTTTTATATTGACAAGGGTTTTAAACATTATGCCAGATATGCACACACACACACACACACACACTGTACAGACTGATAAGAGTGAAGGACAAATATGGCTTAACTGAAATATTCTGAGAAGAGAAATGTCTTGAGTTGGATTTTGAAGGAAGAGAGAGTAGCAGAGTGGCTCTTGCGGGAGATTGTTCCAGATGTGGGGGCCAAAGTGTGAGAAAGTGCGAAAGCCATGGATTTTGAGCATGCGTGTGTCTGATGAAGAGCAGAGAGAGCGAGAAGGACTGTAAAGGTGCAGCAGCTCAGAAAAATAAGAGGGAGCAGAACCTGTGATTGCATTGTAACACATGCAAGCAGTTTTGTATTTTATTTGTTCAGAAATTGGGAGCCAATGGAGTTCCTGTAGGAGAGGTGTGCAGTTTTTATGGCATGGAACTCTGAGAATGAGGCTTGCAGCAGTATTTTGGACTTTCTGCATGTTGAATTACAACTGATCAACATCATCTTCCTCAAAAACTAATACCTGGGCTTGAGAAGCACTGAAAACAGATTCCTTTTGTACCATCTTTATTTGCCTTGCTTTGAGTTTCCTGAAAGCAAGACCCAAAAATTCATGCTGCTACACAAAGGGAGATTACTGAACTGCTTTAGAAATGAATGCCACCTAAATGGTTTCTTCCCTTGAACTGTATTTATTATGATTAATGATAGACCCCCCCTTTTTTTTCAAACCGTCATATCTATGGTTGTCCCATAGACCTAGTGGGTGTGCACACCAACATGCCTCGAGATGTGAGACATAGGGCACTGGGGCTCTTAGTGTGCCTAACCTAAGCCTCTAAGTGCATTAAATTACTTGACACATATATATTTATTCAAACAGCCATGTGCACCCCAACGCACACACACACACACATATACAACACACATACACAATCTCAGAGCAATGGAACTGAAAAAGGTTTATGAAAGAGAAAGGTTTCAAAGAAGGTTTGAAATGACTGGCAGAGGTACCCTGACAGGCAGAAACATTGAGTTGGTGCCAGGAAGGTAAAGCCTGGTAAGAGAAAGAGCCTGGTAAGAGAAAGATCATTGGATCAAGAGAAAGTGTACTGACCACTGGATCAAGAGAAAGTGCACTGACTGAATGAACGAATGATTATTATTTTTTATATTAACAAGGGTAATGGAATAAGTACATTACTTTTTTTTACATCTGGCAAAAACAAACAACAAAACAAACAACAACAAAAACAATTGAAAACAAAATAATTATAAACTCAAAAAAATCATATTAACTATTGAGAGACAGACAGACAGACAGACAGACAGACATAGACAGAGACACAGAGAGAGTAAAATGCAGAGCATGCATGTATATATAATATACATATTTAAAACATCATATTCACAAATACTGAGAACATAAACGAATACGATCATGTTTGATAAGACATTAAGACAGAGAGAGATAGAGTAAAATGCAGAGCATGCATGTTTACATAATAGACATATCTGACCCATCATATTCACAAATATTGAGAATATAAACCAATACGATCATGTTCAAAATCAAAGAAATAGTGCACAAATCCTTAATAAATGTTTGTTGTGAGTTTTCCCATTAAATTAAAAGTCCAAGGTTTTTAAGTATGCAAAATTACCATCGAAATGATTGACAAATAAGTCACTAGTTTCAGATTTAATTAAATGAAAAAAATGTTTAAGTTTTTAATCAATTTTATTTGCTGTAGGCTGGCTGAGACTACAGTCTCGGGTTCTCCATTAGTCACGTGACTTTCCCAGAAGTGACGTCAGTCTGGGGAGTCAGTGCAGTTGTCATCTTAGATTCTTCAGTAAACTGTGTATGCGTGTGGTCGACAAAAAAGTTAACTATGCCAGCCTACTGTGTTAGCCGCGAACTGTAACAATTCGCAGATGACCCTAGGTATAACAATGCATGAGCTCCCGTGCAATCGACCCGCAATGAGGCGAAAGTGGACTAAATTTATACAATTCAAACGAGCTGACTTTCTTGCTGCGCCACATCACACCCATTTGGGTAGCGAGCACTTCAGTGAATGCGATTTCGCAAACCCCATGGAATACCGCACGGGGTTTGCTTCGAAGCTGACACGATGTTCCGGTACTCTTTCAAAATCCAGCCTGGCAGGCTCAAGCTGATATGGCTGTATCCTTGTGGGTCTCTTGGGCAAAGTATCAGTTTCATCTTCAGAGCCTGAGTTGGCCATTTTGCAGCAACTCCCCAGAGTGACATAGTAGGCATATGGTCACGTGATTTGGGCGTCATGGCGATGCTTTCAGTACAACAGAAAATGCCTTTTTTCATGCATTTATAACCCTCAGATCACAGTTTCACCTACTTCATCATTTTCAGCGAGCTTTAACGGAAATTGTGTCAAAAATCACCCCTAACCTTGGACTTGTCCTTTAAGTACTGTTTAAATGCTTTTTTAAATGCTTTGTGATCTCACTGTCCTCGAGTTGACAAAAATGAAGCAATTAAGTGCAGTGTGTCATTGGATCATCCATAAAGAGCTAATTTCCTATAAAATAAAATAAAATAAAGTAGATCATGATCAATGACATCAAATGCCTTTGCAAAATCCACAAAAAGTACACCTGTAAATTCATTGTTGTTTATGTTCTTATAAAATGTATCTACTAATGTTCAGGTGCAGTGTGGCATGAGTGGTGATCCCTAAACCCAGATTGGTTGAGGTGTATACGTGTATGTGTTTTAAGATAGGATAAAAGGTGTTTGTTAATATGTTTTTCTAGAGGTTTTGAAAGAACAGACAGAACAGAGATAGGTCTAAAGTTTGAAGGGTCTTTGTTATCGCCTGATTTGTAAATGGGTATAACCTAAGCTTGTTTGAAGGCTTTCGGAAAATAGTTTTTGTCTATGCAAAGATTATATATGTAGGTAAACAGCATCAGTTATGATGTGTGCACACATTTTAATAATTTTGCTGTCTAGGTCACCCAGACCTTGGGTTCCTGTCTGTTTCAGTTGTAACAGGGCATTGTACACTTCATATATTGCAACTGGTGAAATCGTTCAAGTAGAATTTGATATTTTTGATTTGCAAAAGTGTTTTTAAAAAGCTTAGATCATTTAGTTTTGATTTATCGTTGGTAATGACTGTGTCAGATATATTTGCAAAATGACTGTTTAGCTTATCGGGGGGTAATTCTTTGACTATGACTTTGGTTGTTAGAGTGTTAATGGCCTTCCAAATAGAGCGAGAGTAAGTTTTTGAGACGACTAAATTTTGAAAGTATGTTTTTTTGGAAGATGTTAAAGATGTCACTTTGTTCCTCTGCTTTTTGAATTCTTCGCGTTTCCTTGCTTTCAACAGTCTATCTCTTTGATGCAAGGCCTCTTCTATCTCCTTTGACAACCATGGAGGTTTCCTTGTGTACTTAACATGCTTGGTCATAAAAGGAGCATACTTATTATAAACAGAACTGAATGTTTTGTCCCAAAACTCAAGAGCTTCACTGGGGTCTGTATACTGGTATACTTGTGAGAGCTGAGAGTGAACCAAGTCATGCAAAAAAGCATCTTTGTCGAAATGAGTAAAACATCGGTACTGTATTTCTTTATGTACAGCTTTAGGAACTTTTAGACCTTTTTTAAACCCTGTAATGCAGATAGGTAAATGCTCACTACAACCACAGTAGTAGGGGAACATACTGCAGGGGAACATACTTCGGCGATATTTTGTTTGGTAGTAACATAAATATGATCTATCAGAGTTTTGGAATTCGTAGTAATTCAAGTTCGTTTATCTATTAGTTGATGTAAGTTAAAATTTTCATACAGTTGATTCCACTTAATATGTGGCTTCAGAAGATTGATGTTTAAGTCTCCTAGTAATATTACTTCTTTTGCTTCTAGACACACGGCATCCATCATTAAAGTGAATCTATCAAACCAGTCAGTACGTTCGGAAGGGTTCCTGTAAGTGAATCCCATGAGAATTGGTTTATTTCACTTTAGGCATACTTCTATCCAGATAGGTTCAGTACTGTGTTGTTCTAGATGCGAGGCATGCTTGATGTTAGTTGAGGGGGAAAAGTATAATAACAGTCCTGTGTCTTTATGGGTTTTGGGGTCTAGGTGCACAACACTGTAACCAGGCATTGATATATCAGAATCAGATACATGATTTGATAATTGGGATTCTGCAAAACAAAATACATGAAAGTTTTTCCTCGAACTGAACAGAATTGAGGAAATATCAGTAAGTTTGTTAATGGCATGATTAACGTTTAAGTACCCTATTCTTAGTCCATCCTTAGATGGCCAGGTATTTATAGTTATAGGCATAGTAACAAAGAAAGAAAGTAGTGAAACCTAAATTATGTATACTGTTCAGTAAAGTAGAAAAATAAATAACAGAACACTTAATTACTGAAGTTAAGTAATGAACAATATGACACGCGTAAACAATAATGATACGAAACTTTTTACACGATATTCATCCTTACTAGAAGTGCAATGAATGGCAGCGAAACACAATGACAGTCAAAATATAAACTTGTTGCAAACAAATCAGTCTTAATTATCTGCTTCAGTGACTACAAACACTCCGCCACTCTGATTCTACCTCCTCTTTCAAAGCCACCCTCAAGACACACCTGTTTAATAATTATTTCTAAACTGTTTTTCACAGCCCTGCCCATCCCCTCGTCCGACACTGTGTGTGTGTGCGTGCGTGCGTGTGCGTGCGTGCTTGCATGCTTGTGTATGTGGGGGTGTGCGTGCGTGTGCACGTGCATGTGTGTGTGTGGTTAGTGTTATTGTAAAGTGCCCTGTGCTGTTAAAGAGTTGTAGTGCATAGGGGTTTAGCTGGCTGTCAGAATGTCTTGCAGGTTGTTGGAGGTAAACGGTTGGCAGCAGTTTCATGTGTGTCTTGTCTGTCAAAGGAAGGCTGGAGGGGATCCTGGGGGGGGGGGGTATGGTTGCTGGTAGAAAGGGGGTGGATATATATGGGATCTCTCTGTGCAGGCGTTTCATATGTGTCTTTTCCATCTATAGGCTGCTAGTAGAGAACGGGTGAGATACGTTCTCTCTGAGGTAGGGGTAGTGGAGGGAAGTGATGGCTGGATGATGGAGGAGGACAGTTTTCAGAGGCGGGAGGGGGTATCTGAAATGACTTTCCCTATGGCCATTGGCCCCATTTTGTTGGTTGTGACTTATATTGTCATGTTCCCAGAGACCAAAACCTTGTGCGAGGTTGCCAGCTAATCTTACCGTTCCTTGTTTACTGGGGTGGGTCAAGTCTTGGTACAGGACTAAATGCAGTGCACCAGATGGGGCAATGAACGTGTGTGTGTTGTCGATGTACGTGACATGTGTATCCTGGCACACTTTGAACAGGTTGTGGTTTGAAGGGGCGATCAAATTGTTTAGGCTGCTTCTCCCCTTAGCTGGGATGATTGAGCTGAAAGACAGTGATGCATTTGGAAATATTTTTTCAGTAGTGCAATAAGTTTGTACCAGTTGTTCTGTGAAATATGTTCTGCTGGGCAGTCATTGATCCCAACATGAAGAGTGACTGCTTTAACACTGCACATGATGGGCAAAGAGTGCACCCATGCACACAGATCACGAGTTGTCACACCAGGCACACACACTTTGTACAGCGATTCAGAGTGGGTAGTGAATTGTTTGGGGTTAACATGTCTGATTACAGAGTCTCCTATGAGAAGCAGTGAAGCTCTTTGGAAGATAGAAATGTTTCCTAAAACTTCTTTCAGAGACAATTTGGGAGTATTGTCTTTTGACTTTGGGGCGTTTTCTTGGCAGTGATGTCGCCGAATTGTGTCAAAAGAGCACTGACCACTGAATCGAGAGAAAGTGCACTGACCACTGGATCAAGAGGAAGTGCACTGACCACTGGATCAAGAGAATGAGATCTGACCATTGGATCAAGAAAAAGAGCACTGACCACTGAATCAAGAAAAAGAGCACCGACCACTGGATCAAAAGAAAGAGCGCTGACCACTGGCTAAAGAGGTTGCATGCCTCAGATTAAGACATCTGTAGGTGGCATGTGGATCCTGAAAGTTCCTAAAAAATTTGTCTGAAACAAATTTGTTATACGAGGATTCAAATGTGTACATTAACTAGAGAGACAGGTGAAAAGTGTTTATCTCACAGGCTCTTTGAGTCGCTCCTTGAGCCAGATGAGGTAACTCTGCAGACTCTTCTTCTCCATTGGCTCTTTGCTCCAGCATGCTATCTTGGCTACGATGCGGCTTGACTAAAACACACACAAAGTTCACAACACATTGCCAGTCAGTTTACTCCACCAACACTACTCCACCAATCCACCTCCAACCCCCCCCCCCCCCCCACCCCCCCCCACCCCAACTCTCTCAATGGCTACACCACTCTGTCACTGTCACCACTATCAGCATCATCAATGGCTGCCCCAATGTCGCATTTTTCTTCCTATATTCCACCTTCCTGGTTCATTACACTTCATTTTTTGCCCAACTCTCTTCAAACTAAAACTGACAGGTGTCCCAAACAGTGAACCATACTATTACTGGTGACCTGATAAATTTTGTTTTGCCTTGATACAACCTTTGTAGCTGATTCAGCTGTCTAGTAAGTGTGACTAACCCTACCTGGTGCACAATAAACATGTCTGTACGGTCCAAGAGATGGAAGAATGGCTGCCACACAGATTCTTTGCGTTTCTTGGCATATTCCTTCAGTATTTCCACTCTTGATGGGTCCTCCTGGAAGTCAATGTGCTTCATAAGTCATAATAAAAGAGAAAAAGAAGAAAAAGAAAGGTCCTATTTCACTCAAGATCAAGATCCAACACAAAAAGGTTCAAACAAACACTTTTTTTTCTTTCTTTTTTCTACTAGCTCAGTTCATTTAAATCTGGAACCAACACTACTCCACCAACACTACTCTCTTCAGTGCAAGAGCAGCGTCTTGGACATTTTGTAGCATAATATGTGCCTAACATGTTTTCATTACTATTAATTATTATTTTCCCAGCTACTCTTAGGCCGCCTAGACCCAGGTGGTCAAACTTCTTTTGCCAACTGTGTATCCAGACCCAAACCATCTTTGATCCTTTCACTGACAATGACACCCTGCCAAGAGAAAAAGAAAAAGGAGCATCAACAGCAATCAACAAACATTACACACATAACAACAGAGACCTGAACCTCTTACAGTAACTGTTGGCTGGCTCACAAGTATTATAAGGTGCATAAAATCCTCCAAATTTACATAATTTCTTTTTAAAAAAAGAGTGCTTGGAAGCACTGGGTACTCAGTATTTCTGCATCTGCAGTCGCCATCTGACGGATTGTCAAAACACACCCATGCACATGCTTGTGCGCAGATGTGCCTGTATGCACACAGGTAACCCCTCCCCATGCAACACACATGTGCGCACACACACACAAGTGACACACACAATATCACATGTACCAATATTTAAGTGAGAAAAAAAAGTTACAATGCCTGCACAATTTGTCACCACCTCGTTGGTGACAAAATGTGCAGGCGTTGTTCTGTGTTTTGTTGCTAAGTAACAAAATGTGCTGTAGTGACAGAACATGCCACAACAAGGTCATGACATGTAGAGGGGCTGAAGACAGAAAAGGTGCAGGAACCAACAGTGGAAAGTCTGGTATGAGGAACTGGAGGCTGGAAGCATAGCACTTGCTAACAGAGTCATTAAGTATAGCTCACAACCCCAGCATTTCAGTCATTACACATATCTAGTCATTAGGTACAATTAGCTGATTGAAAAGGTAATTTCACGTCTGAAACTGTTAGTCATTACATATAATGACCGATTTCACTTCAAGACTGTAATGTATGCATACAGGGGACCTCAGTTTATAATCTAATCCACAGGGCTTTTTTCATCATTTGTTCATAGATTAACTGTCTGTTGGCTAAAGCAGGGGATCACCCTGACAATTTGCACCTGTTTTGTATTGTCTTTTCCCTTTTTGTGTTTCATTCTTTTTTTCCGAGCACTAGTGATCAACGCTGCTTTATATTAATTGTTTTAATACCATTATTCCATCCATTTTGTCCAACAAGGCACTGTGGTCACAAAATATGCAGCAACTCACACTGTGCTAAGTGAAAATAAATGTGCGCACCTGAAGAGCATCATCCAGCATGGTGAGGATGTACTGCAGTGTTTGATCCTTGGCTATCTTGTCAATCAAGTTGCGAAAGATGGCAGCAAACTGGCAAGCAACAAATGCATTGAAACAATGTACAATCCATCTGACCTTTGAAAACAGCAAGCTTTGTGATAGACTCCATGAATGAATGAGTCAGTGTGTGTGTGAGAGAGAAATTGTGTGAAAAAGTGAGAGTATTTGCATGACTTGTGTGTGTGTGTGTGTGTGTGTGTGTGTGTGTGTGTGTGTGTGTGTGTGTGAGAGAGAGAGAGAGAGGGAGAGAGACAGAGACAGAGACAGACAGACAGAGACAGACAGAGAGATAAACAGACATGCAAAGTCTACAAGACTGGTGATACTGATAATAATTATCATGATTCAAGATGAAGAGTATTAATGACTCTTACAGAATACGTCAACATGTACATATCAGGCGTAAAATGTCAAAGTGAGTTTTAATCTCCCAGCTGGTGTCAACATGTTGATAAATGTAAAATGTCAAAGGGGCTAGGTACCCCGAAGTGGGTTTTACCCTTCCACCTGATGTCAACATGTGCATGTCCAGAAGTGTAAAATGTCAAAGGGGCTAGGTACCTGGAGTGGGTTTTACACTTCCACCTGGTGTCAACATGTAAGTGTAAAGTGTCAGAGGGGCTAGGTACCTGGAGTGGGTTTTACACTTCCAGCAGGTGTTAACATGTACATGCCCATAAGTGTAAAAGGTCCAAGGGCAAGGTACCTGCATTGGATTAGCATTGATGAGGGTGCTGCGCTCTGGAGGCTTGGCTTTGTCAAAGTTGGAAATGAAGTTGTACACCTCATTGGAGATCATCTGACCCCTGAAATTACCAACAGTTCATGAGCTCAAACTGTTCACCAACAGTAATCTACAACAAGTCTGCAGTACGTAAGTACAACTGTTCATACACATCTCATCCTTTGCAAGTGGTGAAGTGTAAAATCTGACCAAAAAAGGCACATATTCTAGGCTGAGGCAATAATTGTCCCCAAAATGATCAACACTTTGCCTTTTAGGATCCTGGGACTATTCAATCTAAACAGCACTATGCTTTGCACCTACAGAAAGAGCTGGAATTTCTGAAGCTGTAGAATTTGCAGCATGTGGCATGTCCTCTGTATTTTTGCCTGAGGGCCAAAATTCATCCCACAGTTTAGATTTAGAACATATTCTATTTCTGTTGGTGAAAAGCAAGCTTTTGAGCAGTCACAACAACTTGAACAAGGGTGACAGAGGTTGACTGAAATTGACACTGTTACACTATGCAGAGTGCTTTTCCAAAAGAACTGATGTATATTTTTTACAATACAAAAGGTCTGCTTCTAGTTTTATGAGGGACACAATTCAAAACATTTATTTGAAACAACCCTGAATCCACTAACCACATCATTCCATATAATACCAATAGTGCACAACCAAAAGCAAAATGGTCAAAGTTACAATATTTGTCACTTCCTCCTTGACTAGCATGCAAGTGTGAGAAAGAATGAGGCTTTTATTGCAACAGACACAAACAAATACAATGTTACAAGTGAGTAACTTTTAAGTGGAAGCTTCAGACTTGATTAGTCTGTGCTGACAGGGGCTTTGGCTGTATCAGACCAAAGTATACCTCTGAAATGGATCAATGAATTCACACACAAATTCATGCACAAAGCATAAATGCACCCAACTGCTAAAGTGCCATGACCATGTGTAAAAGCTTTTTTCTTTTTATTGTGATTTTGTTCCAAATATGGAGAACTAACCTGGATTCAAAGGCAATTTTGTGAAATTCATGGCGGGAGAGGTTACCATTAAAAAAAGTGGGTTCTTTTAAACCTTTTTATGATGCACCAGCTTCAGGATGACAGGATGAAGGATCATACATTGGCAACTTTTTGTTTTGTTTTGTTTAATGTCAAAGTATCTCACTTCCTGTCTAATGTCAGAGTCTCTGCAGATACTGAAGCTATTATTCTAGAATACAGCTTAGAGTTAATTTATTCACTTCCTAGTATTTGTGAGTGAGTTAATTACATTTCTTGCTGATTTGCTGAAGAAGAGGAAGCAGGGGAAGAGAAGTGAGACAGAGAGCATATATTTATATATATATACATTTTAGTCTATAGCAAGTCCTGTTTTGACAGTCCTTTATTGAAACATTTACATCTCAAATCCAATTCACTGTTGAAAATCCAAAATCAAAACCACAGCAACAAAACAGAAGCGGAAAAAAACTGTTTTGTTGTGGTTTTGATATGTAGCTTTACATTAGTAACTACTGTGCTTCATTTTAATGATAGTATATTCAGTTCCCATGTGTACATATGACTATGTGTTCATGCACAACATAAGTCACAAATTCCAAGGCCCACAACTGACATGGAGCCCTTCATAAATTTAATGATGTGCAGATAACTTGGTCAGAATGTCTATGCTCCAAATGTCCAATACCACACCAGGCAAATGTTACTGAAAAAGACAACTGAAAAATTAATCAACATGCAGGCAAGGAATTAGAACTGAAGAAGCCAATGTCTACCAAACTTGACTCACTGAAGGTAAGACTGCCAGTTGACAAAACTATCTCGTACCATCTGGACTCGCTCATCAAAAAAATTCCAGTGATTCAAAACCTCTGTAAGCAAGAAGCACACATACACAAGCACAGTTGTACAGATATAGCTTTTTAGCACTTGTTCTGCTGCATGTGCAGAAAACTCACCCATATAAATTATAATGAAGACCTCAGTACAAACTTACCATCATCCAAACATTCTCTTCATAATTTCTGTTCAGTTACTAGTTACAGCTGAATTAGTGACCATGCAAAACCTGTTTCTGTATTATATATATAATATGTTTTACAAGAAATCTGCCAAGTCAAGTGCAATGAGGACTCCAGTTGTTAAACTGTTGTTTATAAGTGTCAACAGACCTTGAAACCCTGTGATTTCAGGAAAAGAATCCAGTGTATGTCACTGCTATTTGGGTCATCCAAATGAACAGGTATGAAACAAGTTACCTTTTTTCCATAAATAGTTCTCAAATGACTCAATAAGTCAGTACACACTTGTCAACAGAGTTGATAAAATTTTAAAAAAATCATTTTCTGGAAAGGGAAAGTATACAATTACAACTGGGTAAGTCTGAAATGAGGTCATTCATCCTTCTTTCATCATGTCCAAGAAACTAAACAGTAAATGGCCACAAGAAAATGGAACAATTCAAATTGAACATATTACATACATTTTAATGTCCAGTATTTAGCCCAAACTTTACGCCCACAGTTCTTTATCACTTGTCCATCACCAAGTAATATGGTCACAGCACAAGCAAGTATTTTGTTGCATTTCTTTTGGCCATGATTGCATCTACTGTAATTTTTCTTCTGGACATGAATCTACTGTAATCTTGTATATTAGATATTACATGATTTTATATAATATAAAATCTTGTAATAATTGTACATTATATATATACAAAATTACAACAGATACAGAAGAATACAATATATATTACTTGTGCATACCAGTGCCTCCTTTGTCATTCACAGGATTGTATACTTACTGCAAATATGACTTCCAGTTGACAACATTATCTCGAACATCATTGGCTCGTTGCTGCAGGACACTTGTAGCAACACGCGCTCCTGTGTTCACACACTTCATCAATACAGGGCAGGCCCATGTGTTCACACATATATGTTATATCTTGTTTAAATACAAGCTTCTTTGTTTGCATACTTCAGAAACAAGAAACCTTTTGCATACTTCAGAAACAAGAAACCTTAGTTTTCTTAAGTAAATCGACTGGGCTCCTGCAGACCTTTCACTCTAAACAGTAACTCTTTAGGAATATGAAAGTGGTGAAAAAACAATGAACATAATCCACAGTAACAATTTTGCAGCTAAAAGTACTAAATTTCGTAAGTTGTCAGTAACACACTTTCTTCACACACTAACATTCTTTCTTGCATTTTGTGCTCTTTCTCCCATTTCAGTTTGACATCACAGTTAGAACACCAGAGACGTATATATATATACACACCATATATATATATATACACACACACACACACACACAATTCACAGAAGAAATTTTACTTTAGATCAAAGTGTGGAAAAATGTGGTATAATGTGGATCTCATTTTTTGTTGCTGATTCATTTTCTTCTTATTCTGTCTGATTAAGAACATCTCTGCTGAGTGAACTCTGAATGACATATTACAACGTTCAAAAAAAGGGGTGATCTATTTTAAACTATGTCTGAAATCACACAAATTCCAATTTTGCTTTATGGTATTCTACTACTATACTAGATTTATTAGTTAGTACTAGAGAACTAGTAAGTAAGCAGAGCCTCTACTAGACCGGCATATGCTGGTTTTTACTGGTAAATGTTTCCCCAGTACCGGTAAAAAATATAGTTGCTGGTACCAAGTACCAGCTAAAACTGAGCGTTTTGTGTGACTTGTTAGAGATCATACTCTGTATCTTGGGTCTTGAAGCAAATGGAAGATCCCGCTAAACAAGATCACTTCCGGTGATGTTCAGCAAACAAAACAGCGAATGCGAAAACTTTCAGTGCCATTGGCAACAAAACTTAGTTTGATTACAGTCTGTAAAGGGTCAGTACACGATCGACTGTTTTTCCCACATCAGCACTGAAGAATGTGCACGTTGTTACTCAGAAACTAGATCTAGATCAAATGTCAGGCACTACACATGCTGAAAAACATTCATAAAACTATTTTTTTCAACAGAAAGACTGTACCGGTTGACTGAGGGTTGGTACCGGAATATTTCTTTGTTGCCGGTACAGCGTACCAATAGCCTCAATAGTCTAGCTGAGGCTCTGAAGTAAGTAAGTAAATTGGTATTTTATGCCCAGTCAACCAGTGCGGTTTAGTTAGTACTAGTAGTACAGTAGTAAAAACTAGTATGCATTCTGAGCATAACATACATTTGTGTGTATTTCATTAATGTATATGACTTTTTTATGAGCCTGTGACAAAAGGTCGTGATCTAAAGTGGGACACCCTGCCTCAAAATCAAACTCCCAGTAAGCTATTTTCAGTCTTACCATTAGAAAGTGGTATGTTTCGAGCAACTATTTCCATCATCAAAAAATGGTTTTGATCCAAGTGTGTGCTGTATGGCATCAAAACTGGGGTCAGGGTGGAAAGTACACAGAACAGCAGCAGTTTCATGTGGCACCAGTCATGCCAGCGCTGTAAGTACACCACTTCGGTGGATATTCAAAAACGCGCTATAAAAAGCTATTCACTCATGTAGAATCACATGCAAGCACAGTGAGCCTGCTTGAAAGCGGAGAATAGCGCTATATAAAAGTGATCACTAATAATAATGTAAAACTTACCAGTTTTGCCTTTGTTATGTCTCAGTAAAACAGTTTAGGTTTAGGAACCTGATGCCACCGGATCGCATCTCTGGTTGGCTTAATTCAGTATGCTGGACAGTTTCATGTATCAGCTTGCAGTCTGCAGGCTCTTTGCTATTATGCCAAGAATACAGACGAACAACTAGGAAATGTCAAAGATATTCACCAAAGTGATTGTCCATACTGTCAATGATTTGACAGATCATTATTGACTTTCTGAAACTGTTATCTGATACAGAAAAAAGAAAAGAAAAATTAAACGCATTACTCTCTTTATTTCTTACTGCTTATCATTATAGCTTGGGTGTATTTTTCCCAGCCAAAGATACCAAAGCCGGTGCCATAGAAGGCTGCCAAACCTGAATGTCCCTTACTTTGAGTGTCACTGAATGCATGTCCAGCTTAGACATATATGTCAGCCTCACACCTGAAGCCATCAGGATTCTCAAGCTCTGTGTATTCTTGATAGTTATCTTCCTTTTGGGGTTGCTCCACCTGGATTTTAACCAGGTCTTGCGGCATGAAAATACAGTCTGTCCAGTATACTTCCCACTTTTCCATTCACAGTATGCAAGCCATGGCCATCTGCTCGAGGAATGGTTTTAGTTGCCTTAACCGCGGAATATCAAGAGTGCTTGAAAGCTGGCCCTTTCGATGTGCATTATCAATGCATCTCTGCATGGTTGCATTGTGACTGTTCAACAAGGATGAGGTGTGTTGACACATTTTGTTGACATATATCACTTATTTACCTCTACAGAGAAGATGCATGGAATGTTCCAGTTTCATAATTCTTCCTTAACGTGGTAATCTCTTTATCTCTAAACGATTCTGCCCGTAACATACTGAACGATGTACTGAAAATAATGTTTATATGGTCTTGTTGGAAGCTTGCTCTTCAATGGTTTTAGTGTCTTTGATGGTTTCCTGGTGTCTGTCATCCTCTCGAGTGTAATCTCTCCGACAGGTGGCATGGTAATGAGCTTCTCCTCAGCTGTTTTTGACATACATTTTACTAATGTTTTCAACATGTTGTTTTCTTGTATTCAAGTCTTTTCACAAACAAGACATCTGTCACTGGGCAACAGCTAGCATTGTGGTTGCTGACAGATTTGCTGTTCTCGCTTTTTGGAGGATCTTACATCACTCCCTTCCGACGGGTTCTTTTGTTTTAAAATAATTCTGCAGTCATTCATAAAGTAGCACAATGTGTGCTTCCCATGCAGATTCGGTATATACTCATATATTTCATCCACAATATCAGGACTGGACCATTGCACATGTTTAAGTTATTTAGCTCTTGGATTTGTGTACCCCATCAACCGCACAAGGTCACTTCAGGACAAATCACAGTCACAGTTTCTTATGAGCAAAAAGCTGACTCATTGTTCTACACAGAACACAATCAATAGCAAACATCCCAGCCAAAACAGTCAATAATTAGCACATATTACTATCTACAACTGCAAAAGATACTTCCAGACAGATTCCCTGTAACGCATTCAGTACAAAATTAAAGAACAATTGATCAGATCACAAGTATGTCTAAATCACCTTTTTGAGGCATAGTAACACACGTTTTGGTGCCTATTTATATTCTGCAGGCACTCAACATGAGAACCTGCTTAAATCAATTGACTATGAGCAGTGTGACCTATTTTATTTTGCAGGCTAACGCGGAAATTCGCTTCAGCCAAGACTAATGCAATTGAAAAGTATGGAGAGCATTTGGAAAAAATGAAGGTGAATGGACCAGGGAAGTGGAAATTAGGACAAGGAAGAAAATATGGCACTGACTAAGCATATCTGGCTATATTCTGACCTATTCTGTGCTTTTAAGAAAAACATTCGTCAGCTCTGGGGTTTTAACAGAGGGGACCTTAATATTTCTGCGTCCACAGTGCCCAATAACAAAGACACATTTAAGACAAAAAGAAACGGAAAGCTACAATATATTAAACTGTTCAAACAATAAAACAATAAAACAACATCTTTGGAAATGGCCTTTTTTGTCGTAATAAGGGGGGTAGGGGGGTATAGGCTGGCTCATGGTCTAAAAGGTATTTACTTATACAAGAGCAGTGAAAATGTTTATAATAATTTTAATTGTAAGAACCCCCCCCCCCCCCCCCCCCCCACCAAAGTCAGCCTTCATGCACAGTTAATCAATAAAAAATAAAAATTTAATTCCGCAACTCTTACACTTAATGCGGAAAGGAAACAAAAATAAGACCATAAAATGTCAACTATTACATTTAATGCTAAAAGGAAACAAAAATAAGACCGCAAAACAAAGGATAGGGGGACAAGGGGTAGCACTGTATCCATGTTACATTTACCTGCTACAAAGTTTACAGAGTACTCGTTTAATATGCACAAGCCTCCATTCGGACATAAAAGTTTGTAAACAACCACCGAAATGTAAGCTGTGAGCCATTTCAACTTTTAAATCAACCGCTTAGCTAAATCAGCAATAATTACAGACATAGACAGACTGCAGACTAACGTAACAAAAGACACAGGGACCATCTGGACGTAAGTAACACAGACTGTGTCCACAATCTGAAATTGCCCCCTTTCCACCATAATATGATGAAGTAAACAAAGCACACTACCAATGCCATTTATATTACTTACTAATGGCGAAGAAAGCATTTGTTTGGGAAAATATATGATAAGGACAGAAATTCGACAATTATGTGGGACGTTCGTAACATTTTGGACGATTGTAACAAAACAAAACAACCGGACAGTCAGAATACTCACCGCCACCCCTTCGACGAGACCACTGACAGCAACAAGCGGCCATGTAATTTCAACAGGAAGGCCAGTGGTAGTTTTAGAAGTGGTCAACAGTAATTAAATATTTGCGATGTTGATAAAATTTGCAAAAGGTCATTCGTAACAAATGGACAAAGTTTTAGATTTTTCACTTCTGGGTAAAAAAAATTAAACATGAAAATGCCCGCAGTAAAAACATTGACTGCTTTCAGTGTGCGATTGATATGCAAATACAAGAAGCAAAGGTCCACAATAAATGCAATGGCAGATGGTAGCAGACGTTTTTTAAACTTATCGGAAATTTTGACACAGTCCGTTACGAACAGCCAGCGTATTTTCAATTTTGTTTTTGGGGGGTATGAAACGTCACACATGGCTTGCAATTTGACTGGATACTAAAGTTAGTTTATTCAGTAGTCAAATGGTGTACAAGTTGTGAAGAATAGTTCAGCTGGTTAGTTGCTGTTTTCAGCTGAAGTCAAACAACCCAAGTTGTCCCACTTTCCGGAAGCCGCTTTTTGTCGATTTTCGTCAAGTATTTTTGTTTTTAATTCTCCTCTTGGTGACCAAAGCTGCCAATTTTTACTTTAACTACTCATCAATGCATACTGAATAAAAGCAACCACAGTTTTGTGTAACTGTAGTAAGATGAAAATAAACTGGAGTATACAGACCCGGGTTAAGCGGGAGCACCTTTTGTCACAGGCTCATATAACATGTATTCAATTTCAACATAATACTTGCTGTGTAGAGTATCTGCAGGTTGTACATCTGATGATTCATAGCAAATGATTGCACTAGAAACTCAGAGAGAGAGAACATGCCACACAGTGACACACACTCTCTTTCTGCAATTTGTACATTAATTTATATTTTTATTTTCTAAATATATGAGCCTGTGACAAAAGGTGCTCCCGCTTAACCCGGGTATGTTTGTATGCTCCTATTTATTTTCGTCTTACTAGAGTTACATGAAACTGTGGTTGCTTTTATTCAGTATGCATTGATGAGTAGTTAAAGTAAAAATTGGCAGCTTTGGTCCCCAAGAAGAGGATTAAAAACAAAAATACTTGACGAAAATCGACGAAAAGCGGCTTCCGGAAAGTGGGACAACGTGGGTTGTTTGACTTCAGCTCAAAACCGCAACTAACCAGCTGAACTATTCTTCACAACTTGTACACCATTTGACTACTGAATAATCTAAATTTAGTATCCAGTCGAATTGTAAGCCATGCGTGAGGTTTCATAACCAAAAAAACGAAACTGAAAATACACTGGCCGTTCGTAACGGACTGTGTCCAAATTTCCCGTAAGTTTAAAGATCGTCTGCTACCGTCCGCCATTGCATTCACTGCGGACCTTCGCTTCTCTTATTTGCATATCAATCGCGCACCGAAAGCAGTCGATGTTTTTACTGGGGGCATTTCCGTGTTTCATTTTTTTTACCCAGACGTAAAAAATCTGAAACTTTGTCCATTTGTTACGAACGACCTTTTGCAAATTTTATCGGCATCGCAAACATTTAATTACTGCTGACCGCTTCTAAAACTACCACTGGCCTTCCTGTTGACATCACATGGCCGCTTGTCGCTGACAATGGTTTCGTCGAAGGGGTGGCGGTGAGTATTCTGACTGTGTCCGGTTATTTTGTTTTGTTACGTATGTCCTAAATGTTACGAACGACCCACATAAGTGTCGAATTTCTGTCCTCATCATATATTTTCCCAAACAAATGCTTTCTTAGCCCCTAGTAAGTGATATAAATGGCACTGGTAGTGTGCTTTGTTTACTTCATCGTATTATGGCGGGAAGGGGGCAGTTTCAGATTTTGGACACAGTTTGTGACTGTGTCTGTGTTACGTGTGTCCAGATGTCTTTTCTTACGTTAGTCTGCAGTCCCTCTATGTCTCTAATTATTGCTGATTTAGGTAAGCGGTCGATTTAAAAGTTGAAATGGCTCACAGCTTACTTACCCTTCAAGTGGTTGTTTACAAACTTTTACGTCTGACTGGAGGCTTGTGCATATTAAACAAGTACTCTGTAAACTTTGTAGCAGGTGAACGTGACATGGGCACAGTGCTACCCCCCGTCCCCCTTTCCTTTGTTTTGCAGTCTTAATTTTGTTTCCTTTCCGCGTTACATGTAACAGTTGACTTGCCACTGTAAATTTATTTTTATTTTTATTGATTAACTGTGCATGAAGGCCGACTTTGGGGGCCGGTGGTGGGGGGGTGGGGGGGGGGGTGAAGATTGTCTTACAATTTATTATAAAAATTGTCACTGCTCTTGTATAAATAAAGACCTTTGGTATGTAAGGGCACTTTAGGATTGTTACAGTCCAAAGTACATGTATCATTTTTCTGTTTTCCTTTTTTACATACTGAAAAAATTAATACAGGTATCTGACTTAAAGATGCCATACTTTGTGACCTGATCACATTTTTAATGTGTTGTTTTTCTTTTAGTTTTAGTAAGCATACATTAGATGACGTCTGTCTGTCCCTGGTATTCAAGTCTGTATTAAATTATGTTACTTTTGATAACTGTGGCAGGTTCTGGAAGTGTGCCAAGCAGAAAATCATGTATGGATCCAGTTCTTCACACACAAAAAGGAAGCATGTTCTTCAGGCTCTCACCACCGGACTTATCTTATTGGGATTTCTTGATTGCAAACAGAAAAAAAGTTTCCCTGACACTGAGTGCAAAGTGAGGCAGCAGTTTTTCACTGACAGTGATTGACAGGTTTAGTTTGAGAGGATGTCTTTTTTTTTTTTTTTTTTTTGGGGGGGGGGGGGGTCTTATAAATTGTCCTAAAGTTTTAATGTGATCTGCATGTTCAGAAAGTCGCTCCTTTAAGTTTAACCTGTCATATCATACTGTTACTGTGCCTAGATTCACTACAGTTGTGTGCTGTTTGTTCAGTCTGGGTGAAATAGTATCTTGGTTTTCATAGACTGTTTCCACTGCCATAGTGTTACGTTCGTCCACTTAAACAAGCTAGAATGTGTGAATATGCCTCCTGCCTTGCATTTTTTTTGCATTTATCATTACAATGTATACTATGAAATAAAGTGTTCCTTGTTTGAAAACTTTACTGAAGTTGCTATGTGTTTGAAATGATTATTTGTAGAACTAGATTCTTGAGCGCAAAATTTGGACACAGTGATTACATAATACTTTACATTTAAAGCAGAATTTGTTTGTCCTGCCTGCTCTGATTTTATTACTAGCAGCTACTTAAATGCACCAGAAGCATTAAAATTGCATACAAATGGTTTTTCTCTGTATTATTATGACATTCACTGTGTCCATTGTTACAAACGTCCATACCTGACCTGACCCCCGTTTTGATGCCATACAGCACACACTTGGATCAAAACCATTTTTTGATGATTGAAATAGTTACTTGAAACATACCACTTTCTAATGGTACGACTGAAAATAGCTTACTGGGAGTTTGATTTTGAGGCAGTGTGTCCCACTTTAGATCACGACCTTTTGTCACAGGCTCATATATATATCTGTTGCTTCTTCTTGTGTATACTATTTTGTCCAACTTCAGCATTATGAAGACTGACAGTCTGAGTCTGACACTTTGAGTCATTGTTAGGTTATTTTGGAAATTCCATAATCCATCAAACTCTATTCTCTAACATGGACTACATCAGTACATGATCTTTCATGTGCATTTTACTGCATATATGATATAATCTTTTCGCATATACATGGGAGGCAGGGGATGGGGGGGGGGGGGGGCTTGGTTTATACCCCAAAATAATAGTCTCATCTGAAGAATGTTTGGCAGAGTTGGCACAGAATTTGACTCTGGAGAAATCTCAGGGATGGGCACAAAGCCTAGCACATTATGACCACCCATCCATCTGGTGGCCAAACTTGTCGTGACTTGATTGTGCTTGATTTGGCTTTCCCAAGTTTCAAGACACTATCACCAGTGACACTCTTATATTATTATTATATAATCTGACTGATTGCTGATTTTCCCCAACTGGTGTATGCTTATCTTTATCTTATTCTTAATCGGTAAAATACTGGATATTTTCGGTTAAGGTGAACCCAGCATGGTGTTCGTGCATTACTGACTTGATCTGTAAGTGGCTGACGATGGTACTTATAGTACTTTTAACTTTAGTAGTACACTCTATAACGTCATTATTCTTACATTAGACGATTAGTAAATCACACAGTAACAAATTTGTTCTAAGAAACTGATCGCAAAAATTATCTGGATTATGTCCAAATCCTCTCAGATGCTGATTATACATATTATATACTATATGTATATGATGATAATAATGATGATGATAGGGTCTATTAGATACAATTTCATACAAAATTATTTCTGCACCACTTGTTTCCACTGCAGCACAAGTGTAGAAAACTGGGAGCATTTCGAGTTTTGGAATTATATCAAAAGCATAAATTTCTTACCCTTTTCCAAGTCTTGAATATCTGAAATTCTACCGTGAGACGTCATTGTGAACCTCTGTTCAGATTCTACCTTCGGTCCAAGCGAATTTGTGAACTTTCAGTTGAAACGCCTGTCTAGAATTTCACATTCGAGTCGATAGCAGACATCACGATCATGTGACTTGAAAAGATACACGTGAAAGCACGAGACGGAAGACATATCTTGACCAATCGAACCCGACCCTGAGAGTTTTGTTGAAAAATGGCGGCGGAGTGTGACGAGTCATGTCTTGATTTGAGTGAATTCGATACGAAAGTCGTCACACAGCTGCAGGTATGAAAAATTGGCAGAAAAATGTGTACAGCTTGTTTTTGTTGTTGTTGCACAAATTCGTGTGCGGAATGAATTGGTCGTTTGCAATAAACGAATCAAAAACAAACAAAAAAAGATCAAGATCAAAATGTAAACAACTTTAGCCGACACTACAGTGTGATCGTATCCCTAGGGCTTAACGTCCGCAGAGACCACATGTATACGATCTGTTACTAGTATTGGGGACGGGGAAAAGGGGGGAGGGGGATCGGGTAGCTCCTAGTCCTATGACTGTATCACTGAGTAGCTCCTCCCAAGCGCTCTGCCTCTGGCCGGCAAAGACCGAAGAGACGTCAGCCACCACCAGAACAACAGATGACTAAGATGTTATGGTGGTGGGAACCTCGCCAGTGCGAAGCAACTTGTGTACTTTGCAGCTTGCTCTTTCAATTTTCATCATCTATGCGGTTCAAATTCACAGAGTAACCAGCTGTTCAACTATGTGGCATATGGGGCTTGACATTTCCTGCCTGTACCATTTTTTGGTTTGTCAAAACTTTTCACTGCATGCATGTATGCTAAGACTAAGTTCGACAGTATAACACCAAAACAAACTAATAAAAAAGTAAAACAGTTGTGGACAGTTTCATGTCTGATTTCTGGTCTAAAAATTCATGCTATTTACTATGGTAATTTGCTATTGCTGTAGTTTTACTTTCTTCTTCTTCTTCTTTCCTTGGATGCCCACAATCATGTTGATGATTATTCTGGCACTTTAGGTGGTGTTTGCAAAGTCCACATTTCAGCTCTGGTCACAAGTCCTTTAAAATTGAATTGTTGCACTCTCTCTCTCTCTCTCTCTCTCTCTCTCTCTCTCTCTCTCTCTCTCTCTCTCTCTCTCTCTCTCTCTCTTTCTCTCTCTCTCTCTTAAAACAACAACCCTTAAACATCTAGTTGACTGGTCAGTGGGAGGCACGTGACACAAAAGTGTCAACAGTCATTGCCTCCACTACATCAATGGAGAGTGAGTTCCACTTCCAGTCCCTGATGATGCGGGGTAAAAAGGAACTGCCTCGGTACTGCGTTCTGGTGGTGATGAGGCTAAGCTGTTGACAGTGAGTGTGTGTGGGGGGGGGGGGGGGGGGCTGGACTAGTTTGGTAAAACAACTTTTAATAGGTAGAACAAGCTGAAACAGAGCGATTGTTACCTCACAACGGCAATGCAATGTTACACGACGCTCAAAAGAGGCTGGACCAGCCTCTCTTTAGCGCTGTGTAACATTGCCATCGCAAGGTAAAAATTGCTCATTTTCAACTTGTTATAACTTATTTATATATGACTTAGTGCCAAAAGGTGCGCAAATGGGCGGTCAGATTTTTGACTGTCAATAAAATCCGTATCAAACACTTTGTCTTGTTATTGCTTTGTGTGTGCGTTCATAATTGGTCAGTATCACAGTGGAAACAATATGAGCTCCAAATCTGGAGCAGCTGGAGAAATATTATTCTTTAAAAGTAAAAAGCGCCACGAAATTCGACCCCTGAAAACGGACATGCTCGCAGTGAGTACTTTTGATGCTTTCATTCGCGTACATGACAAATAAAAACTACCTCAGTCACCGATTTGCACAGAGGAGATATCGCTTTACACTGTGCATATAAATCAATTATCACTAAGTTTTGCTTTTGGAGTTTGAGGCTCTGAAATATTCCTTGAACGTTATGTGTGTGGAAATGTTTCGTAACCAGCATCCGCAAACAATGTAGTGAAGAACTGACTTTCTCTTTCGTCGAAACTTTACTCCAGTCACTGTGGTACATCACTGCATCAGGCGCCAGTGTTTTAGTACTTTTACTGCCAAATGTCAGGGTAGTTTTTGTTACAATAAATAACGTTCAACAACGTATTAGATTAAACGAGCAAAATGGAAAAAATTTAAGTTTACCCGCTTTTGCACTACTTCCAGTTAGCCATGTTACACATCCGGGTCATTTGCTTTTAGCATATGGCCGCATGGAAGAGACATTCTGATATGACTTAGTGCCAAAAGGTGAGCATGCAAAGGGTTATGCACTTCAGTTGAAAATAAAACATTGTTGAAAACTGTTTTTATTTGAAATGTTGTGTACTTGCATGAATGAATAAATATATAGTACAGATAATTTCAGCAACCAGACTGTAGTTGATTTCAAGATTCAGTCATCACTCACTGAAAAAGTGCCGAAAAATGACCGCCAAAAATGGACATCCATGAACCGTTGATTTTTGTCACTTTGCTTACAAACAAACTGCAAGCATATGGAGTAACAATCACTGATTTTTTCCCGGAAAACATCATTTTATACGGATAAGATAACATCAACACTCACGATAATTGTATTTTTGATCAATTGATCGTGAATGTTTGCCCTGTATGTATGTTGGATGTGTTGCAAACTCAAACTGAAAACTTTGAACAACCGAAAAATGACAGCATCGCTTCGGAATCACCGGAAACATCGCGTGTGTTCCGATCCATGCATTTGCACTACACAAAGTTTTGCATGAAATCTGAAGAATATTTCCCCAATCGTTTGATATTGTTATAATATCCGACGTCCCTACAAGATGTCTAATATTTTGTACAAAACAAATGAGAAAGCAGTCTCTTTTTTATCGACAACATCCGGAACGTCACGTGCCTTCATTTTCCCGGCCACATGGCGTGTCTTTGTTCGGAAACGCCGAAAGGTGTGTTGTAGTCTCCTTCAGTGGTCCGACATAGGTACAGTGGTCTGATGTAGAACATGCACTGTGCGCTTTTTCAGGAGTTTATTAAGATTATTTTCAAGTTTTCCGCCGATTTTGTTGTGCAAAATGAAAGTACTGTGAAAAGTGGCATCTTCCCGCGCCAAAGATTTGAAACCCGTTTTTTTATACTTAGCCAAGTACAGGGTGAAGAATTTCATTACGACAAAGCAATATCTTGTAAATCTTATGTGCAACTGTTGATTCAGGATGTGTACTCAGTTTCATCAAAAACTTGTCAGTTATAAGTGCATGCTTTTTGTAGACTGTTTAGTGGTGTTGCGAGAATATTTTGTTAACTGAACAAGAGTGACAAAGTTATAGTTTTTTTTCTGGAAGTAATTTTCATCCTAAAATTTACGTCAGACGTCATGTTTGCCACACAACTGTTGTTGTAATGTGACGTAAAACATTAAACTTTTAAAGTTTTTTAATCCACATCTCAAAGAGTGTGTGTGTGTGTGTGGGGGGGGGGGGGGGGGGGGGGGTCTGGACTTAATTGTTAATTACCTTAATAAAATCAGGTCATTCTGATTTGTTTTTGTTAGACTGATATAAGAAAACAGAATGTTTTCTATGCTAAAAATTGGGGAAATGTTATTTTGTTGTAATACTGATGTAATTCAGAAATTTGTTTCATTTAATTTTTATGACTTGTTATTAAATGCAAACTGAGAAAAAAATCTTCTCACCGTGTTTTTGCGTGCACTTGTATGGCTGATTATAGTATATTGCATGAAAGGGTGTGTTACTTGTTATATAAAAAATTTTTGAGTTATGGGTTTATGTCGCCCATCAGATATTACAACAATCAACATGTCACAGTCATGTGTTAAATTATATGAGTGTACAAAATTTGGCACAAACATAGTAGGGGAGATGTGCGCTAATAGTGTGACTTGATTTTGTGCATACTTGTGCAAAACTGAAGACACAATGAACTATGCATGGTGTAATATCTTAATATTTCTTATGTACAACATACGGCCTTTTATGACCTTTGTCTCCAAAAGTGCACAAGTTTTTATCTTTTGCTTTTAAGAAATCTTTCCTAGCATTGCCATTGTGCACATTCTAAAAACACAACTAGTTTCAATGTATCATCAACTTTGTTTTCTACCCCCTTCATCTTGTATTCATGCACATCTTTTGGCACTAAGTCATATGTATGAATTGTCTCAAGTTGAAAATTTAGCTGCACCTACCTATTCTTTAGGGTCCAGATTTATTGCATACTTTTATTTGACCTTTGTTGGCTTTGATTAGAATGTTTTCCAGCCTCAGACACTGAGACTAACGAGAGAGCAATGTTTTTCCAATATCATCTATAAGATGGTTGAGGGGCTGATGCCAGCAGATCTAGCTCATGTACTCTTGACTCCCAAGCAGCAAGGACATCATATTTGATCTAGCAGATCAGCAGAAAGAAAACTGCATTCAAAACAACAGCAGATGCTACACAGTGCCTGTATTGCCACACTGAACAATACTAGCATGCCTTCTTTCCAAGGACTAATACAAGAAACAAACAACAGAAATGGCCATTCAAATGTTTGGCAATCATTTCATGCCACGTGGATATATATACTAATAATGCAGTCATGAGTTTGTGTATATATATATATTATGATTCACTTGTTTACCTTCCTGAAAAATGTAACTTTTGGGGCAGGTTTATATCCTGCAAGTTAAGTAATCCACTGTAACTTATATTCAAGCAATAATAATAGATTTAGTTTTGGCTGATTTTCCATTCTGCAGGCTGTGTGTCGGGGCTGGCTCTTGAGAAAACACCTGAAAGACGCTCAGGCAGAATTCCTACAATTGGTCAGTGATTTGGATGGATCAGCAGTGGATGTTAATTGGACAGAGGCCGCACCACCCCACCCTGTTTTCACAAAAGTTTCCAAGAGAGCAAAGCAGCAAGGCCAGGCAACTGCTTCCCAGCAAAGCCAGGGAGAATGTGTAGCCAGTTCTGCTTGCAGCAAATGTATTTGCTCCTCTTGTGATCCAGCCAAAAATAATGTTACAGGCACATCTCATGTGTTCCCAGAAAGAACCCACAACTGGCACAAGAATTCTGAATTATATACCACTACTACTAGTACCAGGCACGTTTTGGTGAAATCACATGCACACGAAGAGGTGCAGACAGACTTGAAGCTGTGTTTGTCTGATGAGGCAGCCAGTAGAGTTGCTTGTGATGACAGTGAACACCCCCCTGCCAAACCCAGTTTGCCTTCAAAAGAAGTGTTACTGTGTCACACAGCAGAACATCTGCAGGTAAACATTCCAGAAGGTGGTGACAGTGTTGGGGCAGATTCTGTTGTTAGAAGAGACCCAGGATGGCATGTCCAGGATGGCACTGATGTGGGGGAATTACGTGAACAGTGCAGGAATGCTGCTGTGAATACTTCCCCATTCCTCCATGCCACTGACACTTCCACTGCCACCAACCCCACCATCTTCTTGACCCCCACATGTACTAATAGCAGTATTACTACCACCACCTCGGGCAGCACACCTGGTGAAAGATTGGTGGGGAGTGCAGCTTCCCTTGCTGTAGGTGATGGGATGCCTAGCCTGGAGCCTGTTTCAGAGAGTGGGCCTGGCAGCAAGAGGAGAGCCCTGGACAGTTTCCATGGTGACCAGACCTCCATTTGGGACAGTGGCAGTAGTGTCAATCAAGGTCAGTCATTTAAATTATAAAATAAATGCAAAGACTAAAACTGAAAGAGCAACTAAAATATTAAAAATTTGCAAAGGTTGATTTAAAAAATAAAATGCTTTATTATGATATTGATAAACTACATTGTTTTTTGTTTCCTGAAAAATCTTTTTCAGAAATAATTCTTTTGTGGCACTATACCCAGTAAAAACATTGTTATAATTAATACAAACTATGGATAATGGAAAGAATTAGCAAGTGCTGTAATAGACGATTTCTGGAAATAAAAGATAATTTGACAGTGTTTTCTTACTCTGGACAGGACAGTGAAGTCCCCTGAGGGTAGGACACCATTTCAGACACAGACTTGATCTATATGTAGGGGAGTGGGGATGGGGAAGTTGAGGGAAAGCAGGTTCGAAGCATGGATGAAGAGCCACAAGTCAGAGGTTGCTATAACATAACTTTTATTTGTACACCAACCAACCAGGAAACAGTGTCTGTTGGAAAAGACACAAGCAAACAAAACATTTAGAACATGAAAGCAAATGTAAAGTCTAAACAACAGCAATTACTAATCTAATAAATGCAGTAACCATGTAGTTTACCTGTGGGTTACTATAATACATGACAAAATGATTAATAATCAAGCACATAAATCGTGTGCTTGACTTACACTTAAAACCTGTATCTCACAGAGTCCGGTGAGTATACAAGAGACGGCCAGTCAATTAACTGATGAACTCCCAGTATAATATAGTATACAATAAAGTAACAGTGAAAAATGCGGATTACCAAGCTCATTCTTAACTAAACAGGAAAGAGTGAGATAATCGTTACAGCAGTTCCACTTAAGCACACAACGAGATGGATAATGACACGGGTGGCATTTGGGACCATGCCGTAAGCGGGAGGAAGTCAGTCATAAACTGACTGGCTCCAGCCTAGTCAAGTTACTCAAAGCGTTACAGCATGTTACTGTTACTGACTAGCAGAGCATATCCGGCTGTGAACAACGTCAAGCGTCTTACTGACGCGGGTAGCGCATCAAGAATCTAAACTGCTGATCTGGCTGCGCCTGTCTGCTCTGTTAGTGAACAGACAAAGACCTAATTGCCACCACTGACGCGCATCACCGGCCAGTTCGGGTACACGCACAAAGACCCGGAAAGGGTTTACAAGCTAAGTAGAGTGAAAGTCTGCGCGCCCACAACTCGGCCACACAAAAGCTGGGTCAAAACAGAAATAACATGTCTCACAGTTTATACAATCATCCCTATGCATTAAACCATAGTCAACTAGTAACTAAACATGCCACAACTATGAAGTCAACATCTTTAAAGTGTTAGCCATAATATACCACCGATTTCATGTAGAAACATAGATTGGTAGGAAACTAAACAAATAAGTTATGCCGCACGGCCGCACTGACAAAGTACCCATACTTTAAGAAGGATAACTTTGCATCAGCAAAGCATCACTCAAACTGAACATCCAACAATGGCAACATAACATACTAGTTACATATCAGCTAACCAAGGTGAGCTGCACACATTTTGGAAATACCGGTCATCCTGTGGCATAAAGGCTTAACATTTGAACGTACAAACAAGGTACTCTGACGCGGCCATAGCGGCTGCAACCAGGCGGCAATCTAATGCCAAAATTACCTACGTATTCAAGAACCAAAATCAAGGCACGTTGTGAACATGGTAACATAAACATACATTATTTACATCAATAAGAAACAACAACAAGCCATAGAAAATTAACTACTTACAGGCTCTCCCCTTAGATGAACACTGGCCGCAACAGTAAACAAACAACCTGCCTCTGCAGGGACACTGGGGGAAAAGGGACGCTGCCGGCCCAGCACACAACTTTTAACACCTTAGATAATTGGGCAATAAACCCCCCACCCAATCAAAAAGGAAAAGGACCGGAAAGAAAAGGTTATAGGGTCAAGGCCCGGAACATGTATACAATACACTCGGTTACATATATACTGGCATATATAGGTCCATGATTTTAGAATGGAGATGGCAGTTCAAAAGTGCTAGTCTGTGACAGTACCAGACCTTCAGGCATGGACCTATGTATATATATGAGTCTGTGCTGAAAGGTACTCCCAGCAACACCTTTATTTGTAGACTTGCACGGATCCTCATGGTTAATTATTTATTTCACTGTTTGGCCTATGTTTAACCATACAGAGGAGACTTTAAAGAGCAATAAAAGTAGTTCTGAACAAGCTGAGTATTAAAGAACACACCAAAATGATGAAAAACATTGCTTTTTTGGATGCAAAATGGCCGCCCAAAAGTGGGACACTTCAGCACGATTGGCTGATATTGTTTGTACTGGTGTTAAATTTGCATTGTGGTCTTCAACTTGGGTGTAACCTGAAATCTGTAAAATAAACTTCCTTTCTGATGTTATTGACAGCATTTACATGGTTTTGTTTCTGAAAAAAATTCACATTGAAAACGCAACAGTTAAGCACCACATACATAATAAACGCAAACATTGTCTGCTCTTGTGACAGGAGCATTTGCTGTGGAATTCACTCTCTGTGGAACTAAAATAGTTCCTGTACATTGTCATGTTTCTAGAGTTTTTCATCTGCTGAAAATCTTCAAGTTCCTAGTCCAAACTTATGTCTGATGGTGATGAGTAACTGTTTTGCATTTTCACTGCCAACTTTTGCCTTTATTCACCTTGCAGAAGTAGCCATTGGCCCACACAGATTTGGCCAAAAAAAGTTTCTTTGCATGAATTTTTCTTGTTTTAATTGCGATTATTATGTAGCATTAATTTCTGCTTTGGTCCTGTTGAAATCCGGCAATTTAAGAATAACTCTAGTGGTCTAAAAATAGATTGGGGATCTCCCCCTGGGTGCAGCTATTTACATAATGCATATTACATCATTACATTTTATTGTTTTACACAAGTTTTTGTAGACTCGGCCAGAAACACACACTTACGCGAACAGGTAGTACTTAGTAGAATATTTAAACGTATAGTTCCGGTAGACTACTATCAATCAAAAAAAGTATCAGGAACCTTTTCTTTTACTTTTCCAGTCACAGCTTTGCCAGTTTCCTATCCAGCAGACATCTAACCTTGTGCACCGTTCTCTCCACCTCTCCACCTGGTCACCCAGGTTTACCAGCCACGACCAGTATCTACATTGTCGGTCTCTTGCCAGTCGAGCTAAACATTCTTTTTATTTTGGTCCTCCAAAGATAAATGGTAGTAACTCCAAATTATAGATAAATGGTAGTAACTCCAAATTATCTCTGCTTTGATTCATAATTTTGAAAAAATGGAAAAGAACTATGAAGATATAAACACCACTGTTTCATTCTCAGTTCTTTGTTGCTTTCATTCAACAGGCTGTTTGCTCCTTATAGTAGCACATGAAAGAATGTATTTATTATCTATTAGCACAAAAGAAGGCGGCACACAAAACAAAATACATGGCCCGTCCCGTGTTCTCTTGTTGTATACATATTCCTAGTCATTATTTTCAGTTTTGTCATACTTGCCATCAGTAACTACTTCTAGAGTCATTGTTTCCTTCGACTCTTCCTTCTCCTTTTTATAATCAGATTATTGATATTGTAATAACGTCAAAATGATTTTGCCATCATTTCATTGAGCCAAACACATACAGTGACATGGGGGAAATTCGTCCACATGCTTGGTTGGGGGAACTTTGGCCACCCAAACCCTTTGTGAACTGTACTCAATACTACGCATCAACCCCTACAATTGAACTTTTCCAAACTTTAACATCAGCTTCATAATGGATTAGTCTGCAAACAAAACAACAAACGAGTGATTGTTACGAGTAGTGTATGGGAAAACCTGTTCTACTTTGGGAGCCTTGCTATTCGCTTGGCAAAAAAAAACATAGTGTGGATTGTACGAAAAGCAAAAACTGACATACTGTTGGCACATCTTGTTTGTTTTGAAGTTCAGTGTTTGCCACGATCTGCCCACTTAAAAATCTGCCTAATTTTCGTCATTCCGATGACGTTTCAAATCTGCATATCCATTCTTAACAACAACAACAAATTTTTATATCAGCTTCCTCTTGTCTGTCTCCTTCTTTGCTTCCTTCTTCTTTTATTATTATTTATTTTTTCTTCCACCTGATGAAAACAATATTTTGTCAAAAGCGCTTGTGTTTCGTCCTGTAGGTGAATACATTTCCCTAGTTCTATCAGTTTTGTCAACCTCACCAGTAGTTGTTCACTCATTCCTCAGAAAAAGAATGTTTTCTTTCATATTCATGAAATCACATGGGTAGTTGTGTTGTATACTACTTTGCGATTTGTCAAAGGTGTCTACAAACCACATTGAGCTTGCGTTGGTTGAGCCAGTGTGACAGAATCGTGTCTCAAAGCGTACATGGGAATCAAACATACCTGTTTGGATGTATTTTCCCTAGGCCACCCTAAATTGTTCAAATGAACGCTAGACATCATTTCATCGTTCATCTTGGCAATTTCAAACACTATCAATTTATTTCCGAGTGTTTTGTGCTGTTCCCCATGAAAACGTTAGGAAAATGAAACTATTTCACACAGACTGTCCAGATCTAAAATAATAAACATTGACAAAAATAATGTATGCATGACATGTACACAAAACTGAGAAGTTCTGGTATCCTATCAATGATGTCATACTGAAACGTGGGAAAGAGTTCATGAAAACAGTGTTAGTAATACTGTCTGGGAAAGTCCTCTTCTAAAATCGTTATAAAATCTATGGCACGTTCAGTCACAAAACTTTTAATGCTGATCATGTTCGTTTAACCTCTTCTAAGCACACAAGAAGTTTAGCCACTGAAGGAGAGTTCCTTTAATGGCACCAACTGTGTGTGTTGATAACAGATGGCAGGTTTGAAGAAGCGCCACAAATTTGTCGCACAATGGCAAATTTTGAAACTGTGTCCACTCGTTTCTTTCGGTGACAGTTAATCGACATTTGACATTTAATCAATACCGCTTACTGTTGCTATCCATTAAAGATTTTGCCAATATTCATTTCTCTAGTTTTGCTTACTGGTGTGATATAAAAGGATTACAACTGTTGCTGTTTGAGCTTGGTTGCGTTGTCTGGCAAAAGCACATGTTTTGGATGTTAGACACAGGCAGACACTGTATCCGTGTGGTGGGTGACCAGTTCTCTACTGTCTTTATGATGACTTACTTTATTTTTGTTTTTAGAAGTTATAATCCTTGCAAGTTCATACCTACACAGTTCAGTCATTTCAGTGGTTGAATCTGAATGTCGTTGGGAAAAGAAATGACAGCAATGAAACTTAGACTGGCGAAGCCTCCGTTTTCTTGATTAAATTCTTAATCATCACCCAGACACAAGAGTGAAGTTGTCTCTTGTCATAACTTTACCTTTTCTTATTTATTTACAGACCACACAGTGAAAAGGAAAGAAGGGTGCACAGGAGAGAAAACTATTCATGCAGAGATTTACATTTTTAGACACCCAAAGAGTTAGACTTCTATTTAGGGGAGGGGAAGGAGTGGGTTTTTTTTTTTGGGGGGGGGGGTCTTTGACCTGGAAAATACCCCCTAGACCTGACTGTCTAACTAGACGTGACTGTCAATAGAAGAACTGTTTAAGTTTCCTTTATTAAAAATAAATAAATAAATAATACTAGTAATAATTTTCTGTCGATTTTCCATCATTAGTCATCAGCACATAAATGAGACTGGCAGAAAAGGTAATAAAATAGTACTACCAGTTGGCATGATAACAGTTTAATTCAATATAATTATAAAAAAAAACAAAGAAATTATTACAGTTAAGTCCTTTTTTTTTTTCTTTTTCTTTTTTTTTCTTTTTCTGACCTGGCACTGTGGAAGATATCCTATTTATTTATTTTTTAATTCATTTTTACATTTTTATTTGTTTAAAATGGATCTGTTTCTTCAATATATGATGCTGCTGGAACGAATTGAACACTGAAACATGTTAAATCTTGATTCACAGACTTTTATAGTGAAATATGTCTATTTTAATTTTTCAGCAGTTTCAGTTTCTTTACACAACTTCACAAGTTACAATTATTTCATGTTTTACTTAATAAGTGCCATCAAATTCTTTTGTTTGATTCTTTCAGGATGAACATGACTCAGTACTAGAAGGTATAATGTACCTCTGTATGAGAATTGTTTTTATAGAAATGCGACCTGTTTCACACAAAATACAGCAAAATTGACTGGGCATATAAAGACTGTGATCTATTCAAGATTCAAGATTATTATTTCATCAGAAAACTTAAAACGTGGCTAAACATTAACCACATCACAGTACACAAAAACATATTTATTGTTTATTTTAAAGCTCAAAGAACAATTATTGAAAATACAAAAACTACATAATAAACAAACTAGTAATTTACATGCACGCACACACACACACACACTGCTCTGATGTTTGAATGTATTTATCTGTTGAGAAATGCTATTAGAGTCAGGTACGCGAAATCATCTACCAGTTGGAAGAAGCTCATCATGTTTAGCAAGGACATGGCTGTTGTCATCTGCAATCACCCTAGCCTTCCGTACCACATGATGTTCATACAACTAAGTGTTGTCTTTCACCCACAGCCTTGCTGCACAAATTCACCACTTTATTCAGGACATTTTTGCTTTTCATGTTCAAGCCTTCAAACTAGCACAGGAACAAAAATGTTAAAACTGGTTCAATACAACTCTGATAGAAAGTGTGTAAAACAGCAACACTGACATTAAGAGATCTTAGCTTTTGAAGGCAAAATATTCTTGGCTGACATCTTTTGTGAATAAAGTCAGTGTTTTGTTAAAATTCAGCTTGTTGTCTAAGACTGTTCCTATGTGTTTGTACTCAGTCCCTCTTTCAACTTTCACACCATCAATAAAGAGATCTGGAATGACAGTTGGAGCTTTTCTAAAATCAGTTAGCATTTCCTTTGTTTTCTTTACATTCAAGTCAAGGGAATTATCCCAGCACCAGTTACTGAACCTTTCAACTTCAACTTATGTAGCTGACAGCCTGTGCCAGGAAGTGGCTTGGATTTCTAATTCTCTGCTGAGTTCTTGGTTAATTTATGCTCTGGGTGACATTTGACATATATTTTTGATTCAAAATCAAAGTGAGGAGAATCAAAACATTTACAGAAATTAAAGAAATAAACTCTGGTTTACTTTTAAACTATGTCAGGTGCAGAACTAGATGGTTCACTTTTTTTTCTCAGCTGTTAAAGAAAGCTTTTCAGAGGACAAGGCCATGTACTCAACTTTATTGTTCTGATGAGATTACTTATACTACACACAACAAAAAGATTTAGAAGTGTTCAGTAACAGTTCTCCTGGTATAGTACTGCAGCCTGTGTCCATGTTTGCATAGTGATGTTTGACATAGCAATATATTGTTCAAATGTGTTAAATATTACCATCCATAAACTCCATTGTTTTTTGTTTGTTTGTGAATATGCTTTTGAATAAGTATATTCACCCAGATTGTCAATGGTGTTGTTTGTATTGTCTGGGATGAAACTTTCAGTAGCTGCATGTAACAGATGGACACAGAAATTGGTGTAATAATTATTTCAGAGGACAAAGCCATGTTCTCAGTTTTATTGTTCTGGTGAGAATACTTACACTAGTTACAGACAGTACTACCAACAAAAGGCTTTAGAAGTGCACAATAAGAATTCTCTACTGCACTACTGTTGCAAACCCTGTGTCTGGTGTGACAACTGACCAGGTTTGATGGGTCAGTTATTTTTTTGTTGGACTCCTCAGGTCTGGCATAAAACCATTTTTTGTAAGTGAAAATATAATCTTCAGAGTACTTTGACATGGTTAACCTGTAATAAACAGTTCTGGTGTTTGATTTTTACTACAAATGTCCCACTTCTGTGTACCACCTTTTGGCACAGGCTCATATACTGATATAGATAATATATACTGGACCGCACAATATATACTGGACCGCACACTATACATGAGAAACACTTTTGTTTTCACACAGTATGGTCTTTTTGGTGGGGCCACATGTGATGTGTCAGTTTGGAATGATGGACTGGCTGAACTGACCATGAGCGTTCATTATTTACACTGTGTTCTTGATTAAGAAGAAATGTAAAAACATCATCAGGAGCCTCTGCTGCACCATCATGGCTTACCCAAAGCAGATCACTGTGGGCAGAGAGTCAAATACAGAACCAGGAATAGTGAAGCCAGTTGTTCTATTCCATCACTCACATTGGATTGTGGATAGCGGTTGACAATCTTCTCCAGACATTTCACCAAAAGATTGCTTCAAATATGGTAACTTTTGAGGTGTTGATAATTTCTCCTATAAACTGATAATAAATACAGCTCTGTGTTCTGTGTCAGCATGAAGCAATATGTCCATCAGGAGGGTAGTGTAAAAACCAAAAACACTACCCCCTGTTTACATGCACTTCAGCAGTATGCCTGTACTGTTAATTAATACAGTATTGACTAAATTTGTTTAGAGATAGAGGTAGTAAACTGTTAGTGAATATAGACTTGAAATTCAGAAAGCACTCTGAAAGAGATCCAAAGGTAGAGCAAAGTATGCAACTCCTCCCAAGAGGTGGGGGGGGGGGGGGGGGGGGGGGGGGGGGATATCCCAGGAGATGGGGGCAGAGGGAAACCATACCTAACACTAACAAGATCCAAACACAATAAAGATTCAAAAGAACGCTGTTTATTAGGACAAACCACAACATGCAAATTTCCTGGGTAATCAATCCCCTTTATCAAGCTACAAAACCAAATAATCTGGCAGAGAAATCTGCATAAGCAGACCAAAACAAACATAATAACAACACATAAAGCAGAATTTATTGGAGATGGGTGTAAAAGGTCATGAGGCCTGACAGGAAAAGTGAGTTTTGTCACATTTGTGTCTTTCAGGTTTCAGTATGCTTGTGCACTATTAACATTTGATCCAGATCTAGTTTCCCAGTAACACTGTGCAAGCTTCCTTAGTGCTGATATGTGGGCAAAACAATTGATCCTGTACTGACTTTTTACAGACTGTAATAAAGCTCACTTTTGTTGCAAATTTTGGCTTCAGTCATCAGACATGAAGCTGTTTGATTGATCTGAATGATATTTGTGACCCAAAATGGCATTTGAAATGTCCCAGAAATTTCTGACTGCCTCCATGGATATTACCAAAGATTTTTATATCTTACACAGTGCTTCCATATATATACATTTGTTATTCCATCCACAAAGTGAAAACATACAACTGGGTCACACACACACACACACACACACACACACACACACACACACACACACACACACACACACACACACACACACACACACACACACACACCAGCAATGACTACAAACAAAAAGAACAAATGGGTAACACTCAAATAAAAAATAAAATAAAAACATTCAGCTATAGAGCCTCCATTCTTTGTCTACAACATAAGATTAAGTTTCCTCAGTGGACACATAGGTAGAGCTATATATTACAGAAGGGTGCTGCAGAAGAGGTGTGTTTTAAATTGAGCTTTAGAAAATATCAAAGACAAGGACAGGTGGATATTCAGTGGCAGTGCATTCCAAACAACTTGGGCCCTATATTGAAAGGATCTTGCTCCTGCATTTTTTTCAGTTTTTAAGTTGACACATGGAACAGTCAGAAGTTTCTGAGAGGAAGAATGAAGAGATCTGGGTTGTAAGGGGATAGGAGGTAACTATGATCATTGGTTGATGCCACACTCACAAAGTTCCTACCTGATTTCAGAGTCAACCAGACCACAGATTTTCTGTGGCTCAGCATTGATGGGCCAGCACCTTCCACGAGGCAAAACAGCTGATACCACAGAAGAGATGCTGAGGTCACAGAGCTCTGAGGAACTCTTGGGGCAGCGGCAAAATGTTGCCATGGAGCTCTTGTGGGTGCAACAAGCCATTATCAGCAGGAAGAAGGTACACAGTGCATTTGCCTCAGCACAGGTGAACTTTCAAACTAAACTGTGTACTTCCCCAGTACAGGTAAACTTTCAAACTAAACTGTGTACTTCCCCAGTACAGGTGAACTTTCAAGCTAAACAGTGCACTTTATCCAACACAGGTGAACTTTCAGTTTCAAGCTAAATAGTGCACTTTCCCCAGGACAGGTAAACTTTCAAGCTAAACAGAGCACTTTCCCCAGTACAGGTAAACTTTCAAGCTAAACAGTATACTTTCCCCAGTACAGGTGAACTTTCAAGCTAAACAGTACACTTTCCCTAGCCCAGGTGAACTTTCAAGTTAAACAGTACAGTTTCCCCAGTACAGGTGAACTTTCAAGCTACACAGTGAACTTTCCCCAGTACAGGTGAACTTTCAAGCTAAACAGTACACTTTCCCCAGAACAGGTGAACTTTCAAGCTAAACAGTGAACTTTCCCCAGTACAGGTAAACTTTCAAACTTAACAAAGCACTTTCCCTAGGTAAACTTTCAGAGTTAACACAGCATCTGCTTTGGCACAGATGAACTTTCAAACTAATTGGTGCACTTGCATTAGTATACATGAACGTTCAAAATAAAACTGAACAGTGCACCAAGCCTCACTGCTGGTGAACATTTTAATTCAACAGTGTGCTTGCCCAAGAACAGGTGTGGATCTCGGTGTACAGCTGTTTAAATGGACAGTGGATAACAGATCTTGTTCAGTTTGTTCTTGTCAAAATGTGTCTATATCCTGCTTTTCTCCCTACCCAGTGACAGCATAGACTGGGAACAAGTATTATGGTATAACAAGTGCAGTGCATTAGTTCAGTGCCTTACACAGTACACTGCAGTGTCAGTTTCCGATTCACTGTCTATTCTTTCTGTATGTGTGTGTGTGATAATGAAAAGCTCCAGTAATTGGTGACCCTTTGAAGATGACTGTGACCTTCTGGGATTTTGGCAACCATGCTTATATGTCAAGCATGACCCCCTCAAGTCTCTGTGTGAGTGTGTGTGTGTCCCAGGAGGGGTGAAAAGGTGAAAAAAAGAGCCGGTCAGTGTAGGTCCAAGACTTCGAGATTAGGGGGCCTACTTAGGGGACACGATGGCGCTTAGAGTGAAAAGGATGCTCCCAGGTTCAAGGCGCAGCTAGAACTCTCACAGTTCCAGCCCCCCACACCATGTGGTGAGCAAAAGCTCCTGATGGCATGAGTGTGTGTGTGTGTGTGTGCCATTGTGCAAGAAAGATGGAGGGAGGCTTGCTAGAAAGATGGAGGGAACAAGCCTGGCAGATGCTGGCCCCAGCAGAAGTGACCCTACACCTGGCAATGGAGCCACTCCCAACCTTTAGCTGCCATCCTCCTTTTGGTTATAAAAGTAATAAACTCACAGGGTTGTACAAAATGCCCCACAGGTGGTACTTTAGTTGCCCGAGGCAGTGATTAATGACCCCCTGAACCTCTTATCCATTCCAGACTGCCAGGCAGGGAGGAGAAAGGACTGTGACCCACACAGTCCTTTCTCCTCCCTGCTTCGCAGTCTGGAATGTCTTGTTTGGACATGTGTGTGTGTGTGTCACTGTGTGTGTGTTGTGTCTTTTTTCACTCATTTCTGTAGGCTAGTGCATCTGCCATGTACCCTCCTCAGAAATCACCTTTTGGCTTTTGTGTGTAGAAAGTTGAAATGTTGCTGTTTGCAGTGGTGCAAATGTATTTTCTGCTGTTTGGTTGGTTTATTTTGTGTGATTAAGGAAAGAGAGACCAGTTTCAGCATTGATGGACTATTGTGAAAGTGAAATTTCCTGTGGTTTTATTTTTTGTTCTTAAATATGTGAAACATCAGAAATCTGAATTGTAGAACTAGACAGTTACAACATGACAGTGGAGGAAAATGACCATACAGAACAGATTCACTTACATAGGCTAAATTCTTTGTGCAGACTGTGGACAAAGAAGTAAGAAATGCAACAATGATAAAACTGTTCTTTCTAACTTCTAAGGCATATGCTAAATGGAGCTACAGAGTTTTTTTGGTATTGGCATTAACAATGATGGCTGTTCTGGAAAATCAAAAACACCATGCAAAAGCTGCTATATATATGCGTCTTGTCCATCTGAGTCGAACAGATCCTCTATCAAACTACATGCTGCAAATTGTAAATGATGCAGTTTTGAAAGCAAACCCAAATGGACAGACTTTGATGCATCACTGACTTCTCTTGACTGTACTGTGTGCTCTAAATTTCTATCTCAACAAAAATCTGGCCAGCCCTTGAAACCTAAAAAAGGTGGCAAATGGAAAATAAATGAAGCTGAACTTGACATTACTTAACACACACTCGACTCATCTGCTACTTCTCTTGGTGCATCCAGCCCAGCAAATACACCAGCTTCAGCTAGTGATCCACACAGTGTCAGAGAGGGGGGAGGGGGTGGGAGAGATTAACTAATTTTGACTGCATTTGTTTTCAGACTGATATAATTTTCAACCAAAGATACACCTTTCAATATATATTTATTATTCATGCAGTTTCTACTGTGTGAATGTATATAATTATGTTGTTTCCTTCTTGTTGTGCCAGATCGTGGCTGTCACTTGTAGACACTTCTGCTGTCTGTTTTTCTTTGCCTTGTAAGCTGCTTTTTTCCTCAGTGGAAAAAACTTAATAGTGTGTGTGTGTGTGTGTGTGTGTGTGTGTGTGTGTGTGTGTGTGTGTGTGTGTGTGAGAGAGAGAGAGAGAGAGAGAGAGAGAGAGAGAGTTGCATATATATTATATATATACTCAAGTACATTTTTGGACTGTTCACTGTCTTCAGTTGTTGATTCTTTCAACTTCAGTCTGCTTTTTTGCTTATGGCATGACAGCTTCCTGTTGTTCTTATCTGAAATGACCACTTATGATGATTATCAGTCAACGAGTTTACTGTCTAAGCAGCAACCGTGTAGTACAACATGACAAGTATTTGTGTTTGTAAGTATATACTGAAGATTGAAGAAATCGCTGGATCAGAAAATTGAATCAGTTGCCCACGTAATTGTTCATGATGTGTTCTAATTCACACACACACGCGCGCGTGTGTGTGTGTGTGTGTGTGTGTGTGTGTGTGTGTGTGTGTGTGTGTGTGTGTGTGTGTGTGTGTGTGTGTGTGTGTGACTGAGAGAGACTCAGACTGAGAAAGAGAGTTTAGCTCTCTCTCTCTCTCCCTCTGTTTCTTAAATATTTCCAAATTGTCAAAAAGAATGATTGATATAAAGCATCACTGTGCATGCTAGTGACACGCAAACACTTTGATAAGTGTTTGTTTACATGACACCAGACACAGGTGTGTAATAAGGAATACACAGCACAGCTGGAACCAATGGCTCCATTGCCAGAAAAAAGTGGAGGCACAGTGGCAGCACACAGCGCCTTGCTCCCTCCATCTTTCTAGCTCAGTGGTGTGTGCACGTGAGTATGTGTGTGCATGCATGTGTGTGTGTGTGTGTGTGTGTGTGTGTGTGCGTGTGTGTGTGTGTGGTAGCTTACATTGTATGAATGAGATTGTTACATTGTTCATTTTAACTTTTATTCATTTATAATCTTTATACATGGCTAATTCTGAGGGTTTTGTCTATTTGTTAATGTGCACTCTATGAATGGAATGTGACCAAGACAAATTCCTGTGTACATTTAAATGTTACTGGCAAATATATATCCTTGTATCCTTGTACAGTGTGGTTAACACTGCAGGATTACAATACAACCAAACTTCTGACAGGAAGACAGTTTCCTAAAATTGGTATGCTTTCCTTATGAAGTCCATGGCACAGTGGGAAAGGGACCCAAGTAACCTGTGAAAAAATATCCAGTTGAGATGGTAGTGTCTGTAATGTAATTTATGCAAAAAATAAGATGTGTATACATACAAGTACCTTGTGAAAAAATATGTTGCTGTTAAAGTAAAAGTCCAAGGTTTTCAAGTATGCAAAATGACCATCAAAATGATTGACAAATGAGTCACTAGTTTCAGATTTAATTAAATAAAAAAATGTTTAATTGGGTTTTTAATCAATTTTATTTTCTGTAGGCTTCCTCGGAAGTGATGTCAGTCTGGGGAGTCAGTGCGGTTGCCATCTTAGATTCTTCAGTAAACTGTATGTGTGTGGTCGACAAAAAAGTTAACTATGCCGGCCTACCGTTTTGCCGTGAACTGTAACAATTCGCAGATGACCCCAGGTATAACAATGCACGAGCTCCCGCGCAATTGACCCGCAGTGAGGTGAAAGTGGATTAAGTTTATACAATTCAAACCAGCTGACTTTCTTGCTGCGCTGCATCACACCCATCTGTGTAGCAAGCACTTCAGTGAGTGCGATTTCGCAAACCCCATGGAATACTGCATGGGGTTTGCTTTGAAGCTGACACGATGTTCCGGTACTCTTTCAAAATCCTGCCTGACAGGCACAAACTGATACGGCTGTATCCTTGTGGGTCTCTTGGGCAAAGTATCAGTTTCGTCTTCGGAGCTCGAGTTGCCCATTTTGCAGCGACTCCCCAGAGTGACGTAGTAGGCATATGGTCACGTGATTTGGGCGCCATGGCGACGCTTTCAGTACGACAGAAAATGCCTTTTTTTCATGCATTTATAACCCTCAGATCACAGTTTCACCTACATCATCGTTCTCAGCGAGCTTTAATGGAAATCGTGTCAAAAATCACCCCTAACCTTGGACTTGTCCTTTAATAGTTATGGTTTCAGATTTGGCTTGTGGTATACTGTTTTGATGTACCTTCATCAGCTGGCAACTTCTGCTTCTTCCATGTAGTGTCCAACTTCAACACTCTGAAGATTCTGACACTTTTAGTGTGATCTGGGTCATTTTGGTGTTTCCATAAAAGGTATAATCCACCAAATTCTGACATGGATCACAGGATCTTTAACATGCTGTGTGCTGAAGTTTGTTATTGTTGATTTGTTTCAGTACCTGAAGCTGAAACAACAGATGGAGGTGACAAAATGAGCTGGATACAGAGAGGCAGAGAAAGAGGGACTTTGTGTGAGCATTTTCACTCTGGAAAAGTTCCACTTCTTGCATTTCAAGACCTTTCTGCTGCCCATGCCATCATTCTCACCTGACTTGAGTGCACATTTGGAATCCACAGCCCTTTCCTGGTTCAAGTTAGATCAATACAGCAGGTTCCAAACAGTGTCTGGTTCTGTGCTGGGGCCTGTTTTCTTCACCCTCTGTACTACTCTTCTGGCCTCTGTCATCAGTTGTCATAACTTGAATCACTGCTTCTATGCTGATGACTCTCAACTATTTAACAGTGCCTAACCCAGTAACATCCACACTTCTGAAAACTACATCAGAACATCAAAACCTGGATGACAGATGTGAGCAAGTGCTCTTTGTACACATGTTAACAGTAATCCCACCCTGGTTATCAGATTCATGCAATTCATTACTGTACTGTTAGTAACCCAGGAACCAGAGCAGGCAATGCTTTTGTTTTGAAGCGTGGCATGTAGCGTAATGCCACATGGCCTTCACACAGCCAACTGGCGATAGCTGCCAGTGCGCACCAGTTTTGAAATCTGTTTATCCCCCTTCATATTCTGATCGCTTCTTGTTGTTTACCTACTTCCTTTTTATGCACCAAAGCCATGTGTAATATAATTTGGCATCTATTAGATCTTAGAATGTGTATGTGTTGTTTATTTAGACACAGGATTGAGCTTAATCAGTAGCTGATGCCTCTCTAGGTCTATTCTTTTTATAGCCGTTGTCTGCACAGCACGTTCTCTGTTTAGTACTAATGAATAGTAGTGAATCATTGTTTTGACTCAATTAAAATAATTTTGTGTTGATCAGTGCTTTGTCGTATAGTATTTTGCTTAGCTGACTTCATGTTTAGTGTTTATTTTGGGTTGAAATTAACTTATTAAGTATTGTGTACTGTAGAAGCTAAATTGTATGCATAGACTACTTGATATCACTTTATCAGCGATGCTGCGACTAGATAACGCGCCCCAGGTGAAAGTTCACACAGATTGTTTTATTGCTAGTCTTTGAGTGTGTCTTGCTTCTCATACAAAGCATTGTATTGTAATTGTTATGTACCAGTTTAACTGTGGGAGTGTGCACTTTATTCTGATGTAAGTTTCAGTAACCTTAATATTTTGTACATTGTGTTAACTATGATTTAGTTGTACGAGTCTGTTTATAGACAGGCGCAAGCCATGCTTCCCACCTTGTTGTAAATAACTATGATTTAGTTGTACGAGTCTGTTTATAGACAGGCGCAAGCCATGCTTCCCACTCTTGTTGTAAATAAAATAAGTCATGTGTGTACAGTTTGTTTGCACAGTTTAAAAGGTTGTAATTGTAGCTTTCATTTGATGTTTTTCATGTTTTAATTAGTTTAGGTATTGTAGAGGAAACTGTATTTGTGCGGGCCAAGGAAACACAATTGTCAGCCATTTTGTGGTCCAGAGGGCTGATTTGATTGTAGCGACAGTGTGTGTACCTTGCAACCCACACCGCTCTCTTATCTATGCGTGCGAGTGAGGATTTTGGGTGTGCTGAAAAGTGTGCTGCTGTACAATAAAACCTGATTGCAGCTTCTGCCTGCTGTGGTCTCGCTTTTTGACAGACTCCGCTGCCTGTGTCCTGTCCTTTGACCACTCCACTCCATTACAACTTGGCGCTGCAAGACCAGGATCAGCAGAGCAACCCAAGACCACAGCAGGTTTCAGTGACCACGGCCTAGCCACAGCAGACTACTGAGACGACCCTGGCTAGCCACCAGCACCACCAACATCATCCTAGAACTAAAGTTCTGGTTTCCACACTCCCGAACTGGGAAAGAAAGTGCTCAGTTTTCTCACAGTTTTGGTGCTGTTTTTCATTTTCTAAGCAAGGACATTCTATTACTAGGTTTTCACACTTGGAGTTAAAAGTGTTGCCTTTTCTAAGCAAGGATGAAGAGCTGGGTTGTCACACTTGAAGAGTGTTTTGTTTAGTTTTCTCACATTTTCAGTGTTTTGTGGAAGACCAGCAAAAGATTTCTGCACATCAAGAATAGAAAAGAAGAAATATATATATATAATAAAAATAAAAAGGGGATAGTTCTGTGGCACCTAAAACCATGGAACTGGGGTGACATGCAAGCTTGATGGAATGCAAAGTTCTGGCAGCAGATGCAGATCTTACATTTCCTTGAAAACATGATGGGATTTTTTGTTTTTAATTTTGACTAAGTCCTCGGTTTTTACAGACATGTCACATCTTCAGTGTTGTTGTTTTTCTTTTTGGTACAAGACAAAATAAGAAGTCCAGTACAATGCAGGTGGTGCATTTGTGGAAAAAGGGAAAAGATTCTAAACAAAAATAATGCAGTGTAATATCAAAATTATAAAACTCGGTCTTGCAGGGTGGTTTAAAAAAAAAAAGGGGGTTGAGTTGGTGAACAAAAGATGGGATGGGTCAAAAAACAAGTTACTAGGGTTCGTTAGCTTATGCATCTGTTGTGCTTGGAAGTAGCAATAATGTAAAATTTTCACTAGCGTGAGGGACAGTATTACAAAGCATTAAGCCTATCCGATGTATCGCGCTGATGAGAGTCCTGTGGTGGGATTCGAAACTCAAGTCTTGTGCACCGGGGTTGCGTTGTTGAGACATGCATTCTGCTCGGCAAAGTTGCTTTTTGTTTTTCCTCACACTCTTGACTGAAAAAGATCTAGTTGATTTGTATATCATACATATCATTTCAAATTTAATTTTTATGTGAAGCTTGTGTGGTGGGCATTTTTAGTTTTCTGTCATTGTTTTGAGCAATGAAATATTGTGTACTAGCAACAAAATACATTGTACAGATTGGGAGTGCATTGGATGGTTAAAAAAAATTCTGGAGATTTGTCATAGCGTCTCTGTATGGTGGCACATTATGTTTGTCACAAGTAACACAAGGACAGTAACTGTTCCACAGTGTAGACCAAAATTCTGGTGTCAAAATTATTTTAAAAACACACCAGATAACCTTACTAAAGCTGTCAGCTGAGCAAATGAAAAACTGAATTACATTTTTGACACTGAATTTGGTAGTTGCTTTGTTCTGGTTTCTGTGGACTCGTGACACCACTATGTTGTTTCTCAAACACATAAGTGTGAATGACTACAGAGAGGGTTAAAGGGCCCCTGAACACTGATTTTAAGTTGTAAATATACTTACTTTGTACTATATAAATAAAATTTAACATGCACACTGTTCGTTTGATAGACTTTTTCATGAGGTACATAAAAGTATTGATTTGAATGAAAATTTACATTTTACAAGTACTTGTTTTATATTAGTGTAATTTATTAAGTATGTGACTGTTTGTATATGATATGTTAGTAAATGTAAATGGTATATATTATGCAGAGGTATGTGAACAAGCGCATTGAGCTCGCAATGGCAATGAATCAATGGGACCTAGCCACAAAGAAGTGGGAACCAAAACACCATGATGTGCTCTGCTCAAAGCATTTTGAAAAAAATGCTTCACAGATCGCACCCTGCAGAGCATTCAGTTTGGGCTCAAATACATGTCCACAGGGTAACCGACTTTGAAAAATTTCCAGTTCGAATCTCCAAGGATGAAGCTCTGACACCATTGCCTTTGTTTATTTCCCCATTGTCATTCCATCTTTCTCAAGCCTTGTTAGGTGCGTGGCGTTTCGGTCTTTTTTGTTGTGTTTACTCTAGCTTTCACAACAGGCTAGACCTCATCAAGGAGCCTGCTTTTTATTGGGTGTTTTATTTTCCCAATTTATCCATGTTTGTTTCATCATACATAAAGATGAAAAAGTTTTGTTCGTTCTAGTTCAATAGTCTAGCGATTTCGTGGCCTCCCTGGGTTATGGTTTGGGGTTGGGCCGGTTCTTGCCATTTACTGTTTTTTTTCTTACAGCTCCTTTTGTTTCTCGGGTTATAGCGTTCATTTACGATGTACAAGTGAGGGGGTTAGTCTCGTGAGTATCTGCTGCCCCGCAGTGTTGTTGTCACTGCTAAGTGGGTTGTATCGTGTACACAGATTACATGTATCCAGCCTTTGTCACATTGCTCGCTGACATTTCTTTTCAGAAAGTATTTGTTGTTGTTGTTTTGTTTTCTCTCTCTTCTCTTCCACCATACATCTTTAGTTTTTATCTTTGGCTTATTGGCCATTTCGTAACTGCTGTTAGCTTGCCTGATTAGGGCAGCCATTTTGAATTTCTCTTTTCATCTGCATTTGTTTACATCCCAATGCTATGTCATCGGTAGTCCTGATTAACAATTTGCTTTATCAGTCTGCAGGCATTGTGTTTCTAGATGGAGGCCGGGTTAGTCAGGAGTTAGTTATGGTTAGTTTGGCTTTCCATCTGTTTGTCGTTGGCACAGTTATTTTTGCTTCTGTGCTCTTATGTCAAGTTAAGTCAAGTCAAGAACTTCTTTATTCCTTCAAAGGAAAATGTTGTGCCACACATAAAGCCACAAAGACAGTGTACATATGTAAAAGATTGACACTTAAGAAGAATGCAACAACACATAGTATCGCACACATAACAATATACAATACTGAACACAAAGCATAACCACCATTATTCTCATGACACTTCTTCGTCACTTGAACTCTCCCAGTCAATGCCAAAATTGATATCCGCAACTGGCTCATACTGGAATGGCCGTATTCCAGTTGCCATTTCCAACTTTTCAGGCAAATTTATCCAGAGTTTTGTGCACTGAAACTGTAGAAGCAATAATGCCAATGGCAGTGGAGTCTTATCGTGTCGTCATGATTAGCCTTTGACTTTACGGCTCCAAGTAAACTCTCAGCCAAAACACGCCCGACATGCGGCTACAGTGGTTATTTCCCTTGCCCATTCTGCCGTGACATATTGGTCTTGTTTTGCGATTCATAAGCATTTAAGACACTTGAAAAATATGAAATGGTTACTGAGGCACGGGATATATACCTAATACCTGTATTTACGGTGTGAAAATATTTGGTCGGTGGAATATACCAAAGAGGAGATCTGAAGCTAAAATCGGTCAAAATCAGTGTTCAGGGGCCCTTTAAGCTTATATACTTTAGACCAGTTTGCTTCAGTTGTTAGCAGTTTTTTTCATTTATTATGTATTTGTTTTCCAAACTGCCAATTGAGCTCAGTATTTTACAGTGTCTATGTTTCTAATGACAAGTGACATCTCTGCGACACAGTCATGCATGTCACAAGTAACATTTTAGATGCTCTTTACTTCAGCTGTTACAGGCATTCTGTGGCATTTTGTTGTTTTTGTTAATTCTTGGGAAGTTTCCAGGTTGTGTCATTTTCAACAGTAGCTCTGATAGTTGATATAAATGACATTTTCTGCTTTTTTAAATTACTTGTGACTGATTACAGCATTTTACTTGTCACAAGCACGTGTCACAAGAAACCAGTAAGTTAAATTTATGGTAGTCGTCTGAAGTTGTTGCTCATATCATTATAATTAAAGTGATTGGACTGATTGCATGGTAACTTTAACAAAAGAGGATTTTATAGCCAAAAGAAAACATTGCTTCTGTATAGCTGCATGTTTCTTGTGACACCATACTTTGACGTCACAAGAAACATGTGAAATGTTACTTTCAGTGTAAGAATCAGAGTCTGCCACACTTTCTGTCATTTGATCTTGTACTGAACAAATATCTGTCCTGACAAATAAAGTTACCCCTCCATAGTTTTGCTCTCCTTTACAGTGTGGAATTGTCTGCAAGAGGCAGTTTTGTGTGCACTAGTGATGTTACAAACACTGCCAGATCACCACAGTCACCACTACAATGTGAAAACTGACATTACACACGCATTGCACTTGGGTTACAGAATATACATGTGCTCTGAACATTATTTCTCAAATATTGTGCATACAGCAAGATAATTTATGTTGCCACACGTCATGAGTAACTGATGTCAATTTCAAACATCGATAAAATAAATACCAATCAACTTTCATCTTTAATTCATACAAAACCATTCCCATGGAAGAAAGAACCACCAAAGCATGCCCCAATAACAACTGTCAATGACATTTCATTTTTGAATGACTGGGAAAGCACATTTTGACATTGCACCATGTGTATTGTTTGTATTTTCTTATCAAATTCAAATTAAAAAAACTTCAATTATCCCACAAAATAAAATAATGAATACATAAAGTTTAAAGAAGAATACAACAACAAACACAACACTACCAACAAAGGGTCTTACCTTAACCATAGTTATAGAACTAACTGTAACATCATCATAAAAATAGTTATTAACTTATGATCACATACTTGTTTTGCTTTTCAATCATAATAATTAAGAATCATTGCATGCCAGTGTTACTAGGTCACAGATTCAATACGTCATATACTTGCTCAAAAATACAGATGTGAATACCTGAGGTAAACTGAGGTTTTGGACTTAGAACAAAACTGGTAGTCATAAAATCCAGACATAAATGTCATTTCTCGTCAAGCAAATTTGTATCCCTTTGTTGTCCATATTACTATTACTATATAATGTGCTTACAGTTTGTTCCCACTACATGTATTTCAGTAACTGCAGACAGTTTGGCATTTGAGCAATGACAGTAACAAGGAAATATGCTGCTTCTTTTTTCTTTCTTTTTTATAAACAAGCAGGTTGCCTACATTACATGGAACAAGAACAATGCATCATAACACTGAAAGTAGAATTACTTCTGCCTGTAACATCAGTTGTATGTACTTTTTCTCCTGGATCAGTGGATGGTTTGACACATTTACTGAATTTCAAAATCATTAAGACATAGGCTGAGATGATGTCTGAAGCAGATGATACTTTCCTCCATGTTCATTTAGATCACATGCATCCAAAATTGTGGTTGCGAGATTACATGATAACTTCCAGGTCAGCCATTTTGGTTGCAAAATTTAAAATCAAACTGCAAAAACCTGAGCTAACAGCAAAGATACTGGGAAAATGTTAATTCCAAGACCACAGGCTAAAGAACAATGCATACCAGGAGTGGGTTCTAAAAGATAAACTGGACAAACACTATGCTTGATGCAAACTACTGCAAGCAAAATTCAGCTCATTTTTTGTGTTCCTCACAGTTGTGATGGTCCTTACAAAATCTAATCTTGTAAGTCCTTTTAAGGTCCTTATCTGGCTCTAGTCCAAGTCCCTGGGAACCATGTGCATGGTTAAATGGTGTACACAGAACTCGTGCTGAGACAGCAGCAGTTTCACTTGGCACCACAACCAAATAGCACTGCCAGTACACCACTTCGATGGATATTAAAAGTGTGCGCTATAAAAAGGATACAGTCACTCTATTAGAATCACATGTGACAAGAGTGCAAAAGCAATCCATAATAATAATAAAGAGAAATCTTCAGCCTTCCAATCAAAACCTCAATGCTGGTAATTGGGTAAATGTAATTTTCTTTTGATCCATGAATTATTTCCACGCAACAAACTTACAAAACATTTTTTAATGAAACAATTAACATGATGCAGCAGCATGGAAAATCATCAGAAATATTTATATTAATTTTGTAGGTAGTCCATAATTTCATCATAAACATCAGTCAGACAAACTTCAATTTGAAAGCAACATGGAATCATCATTAACAATCAAAAGCAACATGGAGTCATTAACAATCTAAAACAAATATATAAAAAAGTTTTAAAAATGATGAAAGCAGTCCTCCAACAGTTGCACAGAGCACACAGAGATGAAATTCCAGTGACACTTTTTCCCTCTGGGTACAGTGAAATGCTTTGAAGATAGACTGCTTTAAGATGAAATTCTGTTTAATTTTAAGACCCCTACAGTGCTTTTCCCTTACATTTTCCTGGTTTTAAAACAAACTGCTGTTGAGGAAACTCCTCAGGAGGGTTTACTTCTATCTCTTTCTCTCTCAGGTTTTACTCTGTTTATGGTCTTCCAGATCTAAACATAATGCCTCTTAATAATCAATTAAGGTGTTTTTGTTTTGTTGCTTTTTTTTTTTTTTTTTTTTTTTTTGACGCTATGATCTTACTAATTAGTTCATTCTGCAAAAATTGGATCCAATAGCTCATGAGCTATGAATATGTAAAGGTTAACTCATGTTGTGGGGATGGCAGGCATTCTTTTTCTGGTATATTACGTACATAGAAACAAACAAAAATGTTTGCCACTTTCCAATTGACATCAAAGTCACAAGATGATTATTTATCATTGATTTTTCCTTCTTTGGGCCCTGCATTTTACACAGCTCTGACTTCTAATTTAGATAACACCAAGTCCCACACTGCTTGTCATTACCCTGAAAATTAATCCTGACAGCCATTTCCCCTTCACTGGGGAATCCCCTTTGACACTTGGACTGCTCCATCTGCAGGCATGACAGCTTACAGTTATGATGCGCTTCACTATGGTTAGCTGCAGAAGCAGCTTCATAATTCACACCCAACTCCCCCTCAAGCATTTTGGACTCAGCTTCATGGTATCTTTGTCACCTGCTTGCATTTTCCACATCAATGGCAAACTTGATGCGATTTCGATTGTTTTTTTCACTGCCTGCTTTTGATTTTCAATGACATCAACATCGACACAATGCTTCCTAATCAGCAATCATTTGAACAGGTATGTCCAAAAAAAATTAAAGGTATTTTTCATTCTCTGATTTTGCTTAATTATTAAAGGCACTATTCTACGCACAAAATAATCTCCTCAAATAATCACGGTAATGCAGATTTAGGCATGTAGAGACAAAATCAGTTTGATGATGGTAGTTTCAATGTGATTTCTAGCTGATATCTGATCACTGTAGTGTGTATCATTAGCTTCTTTTGCACAGCTGCTGGTGGACATGATGATGATGATTGCTTTTATTACACGAGTCATGTCAACGACACCTTATAGTCAAAGCTAAGAGATGTAAGCAAGCAGCTCCAAAGGAAGACAGTAATACTGCTAAGAAGAAATCTGCACATAAGGATGCTTTCAGCCATGTCTGTGGATGCATGAAGATGGAATCATTGAGGTATCCCAGGTCGAGAGGATGACAATGCTGCAGGAATGGTTCTGCTCTTACATGCAGGAGAAACATCAGAACTTTTTCTACAATCCTAAATACACAACACAAAACCTGAAGAGGAGAGCATCAGATAAGTTTGGTACAGAGATACAGTTTTGGACTCAGAATTGTAAAACAGTTTTCTGTAAGCACCTACAATGTGCAGTTGCTGGGGAGTTGTTATGTTTGTTTGTTTTTGTTTTTTTCCCCCACTGACCAAGCTAAATGAGAACTAAAAGTATTATTGCATTCACAGGCGCACTTTTGGAGGTGTGCACACCAGTCCAAACCAGACATCATGGGTCCTGCTGGGCGAGGATGGAAGTTTCAACAAAGGAAAGAGCTGAACACTGACTGGTGTCATGGAAGCTTTTTGCCTGCAGAATTCACTGACATCATGAAGAGGCAGACAATGATGACACTGAGCTCATCAACCTCTGTGACTGTGCAGGAAGAGCCCTGTTGCGAAGATGCAGTTGAGGAATAGACGGTCAACAAGGCTGATCAGTGTGCACAACAACGGTTGGCTGTTCTTGCTGATTTTTTTGGGTGGGTTGGCTGGGGGGGGTGGGGGGGGACTACTTGCTGTTGTGTGAGAATAACCAAGATAGGTCCAGCCAGGAATTTACTTACAGAACCAGTGAAGGCATGGCAAACACATTCTGAATATTAACCACAGTGAAAGCCAGGCTCAGATATGTTAATTCGTACATGTATATCTGTGCAAAACAAGGTGTTTTAGCCAAGCAAAAAAAATAATTCCTTATTGTCTCCCAGAATGATTTGCACACATGTCATTAAGATCAGTTCAACCATGTTTCTGTTATGGGCACATCAGTAATTTTTACCCTGACCTTGACTTTGAACAAGGTCACCAAGTTTAGATATCTGCCTCAGATAAGTTAATTTGTACATATATATATATATGCACAAACCAAGGTGTTCATAAGCCAGACTCTCAGGGCAATTTGTACAAAATATCACTGAAATTGGTTCAGCCATGTTTGTGTTATGGGCATATCAATCAGTTGAACCTTACCTTGACCTTCACATTTAACAAGGTCACCATGCTTCTGTAACTCAATAAATAATGTGATAAATCTATTGCTTGTTTTGAAATTTCATTAAACTAAACCCAACCAGTCCAGAGACGAACAGTAACTTGGGTTTTGAAGCTTGAAAGATGCTATGCTTGAATCAATGAGATGGTCCACTTAAACTGGAAGTAGACACATTTAGGCAGAACTGAAGGAAACGAATGCCACTGATATATAAGGCACAATCTCCATCTAATCACATGAGAACCATTTTGATTGCATTTGGCAGGCCTGTCTGTCTTTTGGTCCAGCCTACCCCATATTACTAATAAGGTCTGAGGGTAGTGTCATGTGACCCCCCCAGGTTACTTCAATGTCAAAGTTTCAGGTGGCATGTTATGTTACTCTGTGTCAAATTGGATGGCCTTTCTGAAAAACATAGTGTCCCATCCCATCAACCTTGGTTGGGGGGAGGAGTTGTTGTTGTTTTTTTGTGCTTTTTTTTTTTTTTTTGCTGTCTGCACACAGTCTACAAGCACAAGTAATTACCACTGAAGCTTGCACTTCCCTGCCTATGTTGAATTGCCTTGAAGCCTGAACACCCTTGGGGCCATTTTTTCCTCCTAAACTAACATTTTGAAGCATCCTTTATGGATCCACAGGTCAAGGACAGAATGCCCATTCTTGCAGAGTTATTAAAGAGTTGCCTCCAGAGACGCTGCAAGGTATCGCATAAAGCGGTGAACATCTTGGAAGGAGCAGTACATGGGTGCTGGAGCAATGCGAATCACATGGGGTAGTCTCTTATCACACTGCAACCAAATAAGAGCAATTCGTGAAACAAAAATCATACCCTTGTTTTGTGATGATGCAAAGGCTACAGTAGTTCAGGCTACAGTAAAGCACACAGAAATGTGCTACCAGTACAGCAGAGCACGCTGAAATGTACTGCCAGTACAGCAGAGCACACCAAAATGTACTGCCAGTACAGCCAGTGCTGAAATGTGCTACCAGTACCACACAGTGTATCTGCATCCAAGGTTTCCAAACTGAGCCTTCTGTTCCATTTCCAGCGAGGCCCCTCCAGAGCAGGTTGGAACAAAATGTCAGTCCAGGTAAACTACACCAATTTACATTGAATGCTAGGTGTAACACCTCTAACTGATCATCATGACTGGAACAAGGGTGCTTTCCCATGCCCTGTAATGTAAACACCATTCGTCATCACACACAACCCAGGGAAACCCACCACTAAAACGTACATGCCTGTTCTTCATTCTAGTTCGAGAATGAGAAAGGCAGTACCATTGCTACCTATCATGGGTAAATGGAATTGCAACAACCTAAGAAAGATGCTGTTGCTGACCAAACCCCCTACACAGAAACCACATGAGCCAGAACAGGACAAGGAAACAGAGGGATGCTTTAAGTGTATGAAAAAAATGCATCATCTGCAAAGAACATCTGGAGCAAACTACCACCTTGAGCACTGTCAAAACCAAAAAGACATTCTCCATCAAGGATCACCTGAGCTGCTCTTCCAGCAACATTATATACCTTATTGACTGTGGGTCTGTACAGTATGTGGGGGGCACTGGAAATTCCCTGCAGAACCAATTTTACCACCACAGATCGGACATCTGAACCAATAAAAACACTTTAGTGGCAAGGCATTTTGATGGCAGTGGCCACACACTGGCTGATCTAAGATGCACAGCAACAGAGAAAATCAAAAGCCTGTCACCACAAACCAGAAAACAGAGGGAAAAGTTCTGGAGACATAAACTCAAAACACATTACTCTGATGGCCTGAATGTCGAATGCCTAATAGTCTATGCATGGGCATGTGAATAGAGTCTTGAGGTTGTGTGTGTGGATGGATGGATGTGTATGGTGTGATGGTGTGTGTGTGTATGGGGGGAGGATGAATGGGTGGGTTGTTTGAGTGGGTGGGTGTCTGGAGGGAGGTGAACTGATGGGTTTGTATGAGTGTGGGATGTGACTGTGTGGGAATTCACCCCCCTCCCAAACTTTTTTTCTTTTTTTTTCTTCTGTTTTTCTGCAGGGAATTTCCTGTATCCCACATATGCTTTGTGGACAAGCATTAGGCATGATCAGTCAGGTGTAAATATAATTTTAAGGGAAGATACACAAAGAAATGTCGACAATGTCTTCGTGTAACATCAGGGAGACCCAAAGAGGAAGGTGTAGAGAAGAGAGAGAAAGGTGCAATGAACAGCGCACACTGAATTAGACATATGTTTACCTATTTACTTGTGACACCCAACATTCTTCAATGAGAGAGAGAATGAACTGGGTCATTTTAATTACACACGTGTTACATACTTATTTGTGATGCCCAGCGTTCTTTAGTTAGAAAGAGAGAAACATAATGAACTGGGTTACATTTAATTACGCATGTGTTTACGTACATATTTGTGATGCTCAGCATTCTTCAGTCACAGTTCATTGAGAAAGGTTTCAAGAAAGCTAAAAATTCTGAACAGAATGTGGTGTTACTGTTGTTTTTATTCACACTAGATAAACAAATTTGTTTTAGGGTAAGCCCCTTTTTCAAATTACAAAACAACACTGAAACAACAGTTAAATTTAACTTAAATGTTTACAGCAGAATACACTCAAATGTGTTACCAGTACAGCAGAGCATGCTGAAATGTGCCAGCAATTCAGGCTGCAGTTGAATGCACTGATAGGTGCCAGCAGTTTAGGTACAAGAATGAGCTGACATGTGCTAGTGTTTCAGGCTGCATCAGAACACTCTAAAATGACCTAGTGTCTTTTGAAAGGGGAAGAAGACTAGTGTACCCTCAGGACTGTGATGTTACAATGCAAGCAACTCACCATGACTCCCCTTTTGGCAAGCTCATCAAAGACTTTAGACAGGTTGATGTTGAAGGCCAGAGACAGTTGAGCACCACGCTGCTTTGGGTCGGAAGGTGTCAGAATCTCAATGTACACATGGTTGTTGTCTCCATCTGACTTTTCCCCAGTTGGTCGCTTGTACTTGCGATTGATGAGCAGCTCAAGGTATCCAGTCAACAATCTGGACTTGGCCACAAGATCAGCCATTGAGGTTTTCTTGAACACCTGCAATGAACTCTACAGTTCAAAACTAATTCTTTCCAAAACTGCTATCTGGCAAGGGTTTTCTCAAAAGACTGACATGTTTTGTCAACCTACTCATCTGGTTAGACTTTTTGAAAGGACTGCCTGCCAAGTCAAGTGGTTTATTTCAGAAACCCCAGTGGGGGTACATGAAAGAACATCAATGAAAGAACATCTGCTATGACATGGCAGTGAACATAAAATGCAAGTGCGTACAACAAAAAGAAACAAACAGCAACAAAACAAGAGACAACAAGAAACCAGAGAAATATCATTAACCAAAACAAAAGCTAGAGTAAAAAATGAAAATAGATGGGTACAGCAAACACACACACTCACTCACTCACATGCACTGACGCGTGTCAGTGTATGTGAGTGAGTGAGTGTGTGTGTTTGCTGCACATCCACCCGCCTGCCCACCCACCCACACACACACCACACACACACATCCAAGATTTGGGGAAAAAGAGGGGGAAATGGGGATTTGACAGGCATACATTCTCGAGAAAAAAAGAGAAAAAAAAGAGAAAAAAAGCTTACAACATTAATAGAAGAAAAAAGATGGAGGAAAAAGAAAAAGCTGTTATTGCTCTACGTACTCTTGACATCAGAATTCACTCATAATAAATTTCAAAAAGTGTGCTAAATTTACCAATAATCCTTTCTTTTTACTGCAAAAAAGACTGAAATCTATTAACATTTGCATTTTTACATTAAAATGGTGAAAGATTTTTTTTTCTAGATTCCGCAAAAAAAAAAGGACAACTAAAAACATAATGGAATTCGTCACCAATGTCAGCAGATGAACATAATCTCTCTTCATAAGGCAAGTTCATTACTCTTCCCCTTTAAATTGGGAGTCTATGGTCTAGTGTTCAAAAATGTACAAATGTGTATGCTAAGTTAAGCGGTAAAATTTGCAAATAATCTTCAGGTCCAAACACGTTTTTAAACATTCGATAATTGTAATAGATTTCTTTTGATTCAGTTTCTAAGGACCACTGTTGGATACACTGATCTCATAAAACTTGTGTAACTTTAGACTTAAACCACTGGTTAGAGTAATTCAAGTCAAACTGATGTGTCCACATACCACTTAGGCCAATCCTGTTAAGGACCGTCTCAACAGTGGGCAAAAATGGCGATTTATATTTTCCCTCCCTGTACATTTCATCAAGGAATTTGTCCATAATATTTGAAAACTTAAACTTGTAATTTATATTTACCAGTTTAAACTAAAAATTTAGCATCCTACACTTTGCCTGGACCTCAAGCGGAAACTGTCCAAGTTCACCATAAACCATACAACTTGGGGTAGATTTGTTAATTTCAAGATTATCTTATAAAAGCATAGCTGTAGTTTTGATGCAAGGTTTGTCATCATAGGGCAACAAAATGGGGACTATCAATCTATCAAACAACTCAATTTGGATATCCAAAGGCAACATCAACTTTCTACATTTTTTAAGAAGACCAAACATAGCCCTGGATGCTTTATCATACAAAGATTTTTGAGCTATGTTAAAATTTTTATTATAATTAAAACATACTCCTAAATACTGAAACTCAAAGACTACCTCCAGACTTCGTCCCTTGTACTTAATTGTAGGCATTTTTCAAATCTTTCCTCTTGAAAAGATGACTACTTTGGTTTTATCAACATTAACCCGCAAACTCCACTTATCGCAATAATCAGATAAAGCATCCAAAGCCTGCTGTAATCCTTCTGCAGATTCAGAGCATATAGTAGTATCATCTGCATACAACAGCATAAAATTGTTCAGCATCAGTGATTCATCTTCCCTTTCCCAGCCTAATCCCCTGGCCTCACACCCAAAACTAGGTAATCCTTCTGATCTCTTGGCCATATACTCCTGCAGGTCATTTAGATAGATGGCAAAAAGTACAGGTGACAAATTTTTCCCCTGGCGAACGCCTGAATAACAATAAGAATAGTCTGAACAACATTTCCTGTTTTCACACAAGATTTTGCCTTTCAGTACATATCCTTTATAACGGTCAGTATACGGCCGTCAACACCAGAGTCCAGACGCTTTTGCCACAAAAACGCTCTTTCAACACGATCAAATGCTTTTTCATAATCAATAAACAGGCAATACAGACGTTTTTTCTTTGCCAAAAAGAAGTCAGTAATACAATGAAGGGTAAACACATGACCCACTGTTGAATGCCCAGCTTGGAATCCAGCTTGTTCAGGACCAATGGTGGTATTTTCATCAAAATACTCTACTAATCTATTGTTTATAACACTTGTAAATAATTTGTCAAAACAGCTGAGAATAGTTATGCCTCTATAATTGTTTGGATCATCGCAACTACCTTTTTGCTTATATATGGGCTTTATCATGCCGATCAACCATTCATTTGGGGTCTTACCAGAAAAGAGAATCAAATTAAATAGTTCCGTATATATCTCTGTCATTTTTCCTGTAGACGCTTTAAGGAACTCATTTATAATTTGATCATGACCACAAGCTTTATTTGATTTCAGATTTCATAATGCTTTCAGTATTTCCCATTCTTCAAAGGCTTTATTTAAATCTTCGTTGTTATTGTCATAATGATCAGCATCTTGATCTTCTCTTTCATCTCTTACATCTCTAGTTGTATCATTGAACAGACTTTTAAAGTGTTCTAAAAACATCTCGGAAGAAATGCGTTTTGACGCGTCTTGTTTTTCAGAATTGGTACTGTTAATAATTTTCCAGTAAGTCTTTGGGTCACTGCTTTTCAATACTCAAATTTTCTTAACTGAGTCTGAACGATATTTCCGAAACTGTTTGTTTACTTCTTTTTTATATTCATGACTAGTTTGTGCTTGAATTTCAGTGGTGTGAGCATTTTTTAAGCACATATGTTGATTCTTTGCTCTAAAAAAAGCCTTTCTTTTGTTTTCACATTCTGCCAAAAACCAGACACACTGTTTTGTTTTCCTCTTATGCTTGTTTTTTCATCTGGTATTGTCTCTAAACAGACCCGTGCTTAATCCACTATTTTTCATAACTTCAGTGATTTTTAAAACAATGTGATTAATAGTATCCAAAGACGTAACCTCTGGCGAAAGAAGTTCTTCATCCAATACTATGTTAATTTCATTAATTACTGCATCATCTAATGCAAAAATATACTCATCTTCCCTTGTTTTACACCATACTGGTTTTCCTATTATAAACTGTAAGTTTCTTTCATCAGTGTCCTCAAGACAATCATCCTCATCACTTTCAAAGTGTCCAAATTCTGTCTCCTGTGCTTCAATAAGATTAAGTTTTAAAACTATTGGACAATGGGCATCTGAGTACAATTCACAAAAATAAAGCACAGCAAAATCGCTTAGCAATGGAAACAAATCCGACGACACCAAGGCATAATCAACAACACTGACATTTTTACATGTATGTTTCCCAATACTGGCGTTTGATCCAGCACGCCCATTGACAATAGCAACATCAACCGTTTTGCAAAAATCCAACAATCTAAAACCGTAATTGTTAGTAGCCAGGTCCTGTTGATATCCTTTTCAGTAATGCACTCGGGATTTTGTCACTACCAGTGGCATCATCAAAAACTTTATACGGCATGTCAAAATCATTATTAAATCCAACTGTGATAATGCCGTCCACAGCGCCAGTCCTAGCATTAAAATCCCCAAGAAAACTGACACCGTCGTGCTCAAGAAGTAGAAGAGAATTTTCCAGTTCTGTAAATACATCCTTGTTTTCAAATGGGGAACCTTCTGGCGGTATGTACACCACACCAAACAGTGTCATGAGTTACACATTTTTTACTCGGTTTAAAAAATAAAACATTGGCACATAGATCACCACTTATAAAACAGTAGTGTTTTTTCACTCTAGTATCAATTTTCGGCTTTTTATCCTTGCTTTCAAAAAATGTCACATACTGTGCGAGTTCTTCTTTGATTAATAATAGTACTCCAACAGACTTCCGTCTAAATTTACCTCTATTCTTATAGAAAGCCACATGTCCAGGCATGTCAACTGCATCTGTGTCATCAAGTTTACTTTCAGATATAGCTATTATATCATGACTGGAGATTAGAGACACAAAATCTGGGTGTTTCATTTTTGAGAGAATCCCACAGACATTTAGTGCCAGGAATGAAAGCGGCTTAACATTGGTACAAGGCAATACATTTGGCGAGGATAAACTTTCATCTCGACATTCATATTTCCCAATATTTCTTTAACTATGTACACAACCAGAATTCTGACCTGCACGGCAACCTTTTAGAATCGTACCATTTCTCCCTGCAGTCTCTATAAAGTCTTTTACAATCAGCTGAGTATCTTTTCTATTAACACTAAGATCATCACACGGAAGCATGTCTACTTCTTCAGTTAGACCCATGTGGCCTGTTCTGTCTGTCAAATGTTTACATCGCTTCAGATTTATAACCACCTCGTCCCCAGTACTTCCAGACGCACATGCTCTCTTTCACAAATGCATGTTTACATATTCATCATCAACATCAACAACATTTGAAATAATAAACGAGTCTCCTTCACTTTCACCTTTGTATCTTTCGTTGCTTGACACGATTTCCGTTCCAGAGCCATTTTTTGCTACCACTTGTTTTGTTACTGCACTACACTCAGTGACTATGCTACCCATTTGAACACTGTTACTATCACCACTACTGTCAGCTCTAACGCAGGCATAAGACACACATGCACAGCTATGTTCTTCAGGTATTGGGTTGTGTATTCCACTGGTTGCCGTTAACATAAACTTACTTGTTTGTCTGTATCGGGCCCATGTCCATCCTGACCATTAAGAAATAAAGTGTCACCAGTGCCACCTTCAGTCACACTCACTCCGCTTTGCCCACACACACTGTCATCATGTCGTTCCTCGCATGCCAAAGCTGAAACCGCTGAAGGGCGAGCAAAAGTGGCAAAAGAACATGAAGTTGTCGCAAGTTCCAGGGTCTCCGACACATGCTGAAACGGTTCACTGCACAGGTCACTGCACAGGCCTAACGTGCCACACTGCACCGCTCGACTCACACTGTATAGCTTCCCGTCACGGTCAAAAGAACCAGAAGCGTTTTTGACTTCTTTTTTCTTCCTTTCCCCTCCCCACCCCCTAGCTTCTTCCCTGGTCGAGTCCAGTACTTCAGTATGGTATCTCAGGTATGGCGTCTCAGAAAAGGATATTGACTGGGTCACACCCCCATGGGATTCCTAGATACAAAACAGGTCTGCAAAGCCGAGCTCCTTAAAGTCAACAGCATCAACACCAAGCTTGAATAGAACATCCGGAGTGTCGATGGTGAAGATCCTCCCTGGGCTTTCTCTTTCTGACAGGTCAGGCACGCGCTTCTTGGTGCAGTGAATTCTGCCATCAATGGTCCAGGCATTCTCTACTACAGGCACCTTCTTCTTGAGGTAGTACAGCATCTTTGCCCTCAGAGTTGTCAGATCATCAAACACGTACACTCCCGCGTACTCCGGTTTGTCTTTCAATACCTTCTTCTTCTGCATGACCTCCTTCCTCTTCTTCCGGGAAACAAAGCGCACCAGGATCAGCCTCCCCTTCCTCTTCCTACCACCTGTTCGATGCACAACAGAAACATCAGCCGGAGTAATGTCTGCATGAAGAGCTTTGAAAATACCCAGTACCTTCTGCTCGGTATCCTCCCCCTCCTCCTCCTTCAGCCCAACCACTTTGATCGTCTCTCTACGGCTGTGTTGTTCCAGTCTGTCATTCTTGTAACACATCAGAAGCAGGTTTCTCTGTAGGTTTTGAACCACTGGACTCCAGTCCACACTCACTATGTCAGCCGGCTTTGGCATCTTCTTAAAAAAACCTCTTCATCACCTCTCCGACGGCCATAGCAACGGAGGTCACTATGTCAGGTATCATTTGCTGCACAAAGCATTTGTCCTTATCACCTCCCTCCCCAAGATCACCTGTCTGCAAAAAGGCTTCATTAACTCGGGTCAATATGTTGGTATGGATCAATCCGATGTCAATGTCAAAATCAGTACCTGGCTCATTCAGTTCGTCGTCAAAGGCTTTAGGTGCATGCTCCATCCCGACTGACTCGTGTACCATCCTCTCAGTGTCAGAGCCTACCCAGGTTCTCTTGTCAGGTTGCTTGGTAGAGGTCTGCATCAGGGAAAACACACGGCCGCGCTTGCCAGTGCGAACACCACTGCGATCTGAACTCATGGTAACTCAACACTGTGCACACATAAACCTGATTCCTGTGCACACAAAAAATAATGCCAATGACCACTGACACAGGCACACTGACAAACTGGAAAAATAAGTCCACAAACAACCCAGATTCCTGCACAAAATTTACACTCCAGGATTCCTCAGGATTATCGCTCTCCAGCAACGTAACTTACACCAATCAGAAGTCTGTAATTACACAGTTAGGATCAATTAACACCAGAGATCATTACAGCCTCTAGTCAAAACATGTTTTGTCAAACATCTCATCTCACTGAATATTTTTAAAGGACTGCCTACCTAAAAACCTATTTTGTCCAACTGCTCATCTCAGTGTGCTTAAGTGGCAGAAGTGGAACAGACAGCAGAGCATGCTGTCCAGCAATACAGAAAGCCCATAGCACATTCAGTGGACAGCAGTCAGTTTTATTTTGTGGTCAGAAAACAAAATTTCAGCGCTCCAACAATGGACTCATGCATGCATATTTTACAGTGTGGCACGGGCTGCAAGGAAAACACGTTCTTGCTTAAATCAGATCATCTGTCTGGACAGTAAAATTGATGACAACTGCATTCTTGACCCATACAAATACAATTTACTGAACAATTACTGAACCAATAAAGTCATGATGAACAGCATATTAAAGCTTAATTTACTGTCTTTTCAACCATGCAAGCAGAATAATTATGCAAACATCACTTAATTATTTCACAACAAAAGTAGGAAGTGTGGCTTAAGCTCATTTATACACATATATTCATACAACTAAATCACAACTTACACAACATACAAAACATTAATGTTGCCAAAACCTACACCAGAACAAAGTGCACATTCAGACAGTTTAAATAATACATGACAAGTAGACTACAAGGCTCTGCATGAGAAACACAAATCCGTAAAAAACAAGTAACACAACAATCAGCATGAACTTTCACCCAGTGCCTCTTCACAACACTGCTGATAATGCATAATCTCTAAGTCTCTTCTGACTGAACTACAGTAGTGGACTACAGTTTGCCCCACCACTCCACGTACATGTATTCTGCATATCCTTTGCCATTTTTTAAAACTGAGAATCACACAAATGTTTTCTAATTTTAGTAGCAGTTATGGTAGCCTCCTGTTCTTGGTGAAAGCCACTAAGAAAGTCATCAATACTGAATGACCTTTCGTCTGTCACTGGCATCAAAATCATGACCATGGGGAAAACTGAAACAGTCTTTGTTTTCAGCACTGACACGGAACAAGAAGAAGTTGCTAACAAGGCTACACATTAAGAAACTCCATACCTCCATGCTAGCTTTGATAGGAACCACAAGTAGGCCAGCTGGGTTACTGATGCGGTACCCATAGGCACCAGGACTCAAATCCAACTCTGCACAAAACAACAACAACACAGGTATACAGGTACCAACAAAGGTGCATCAGGAAAACACATGCACAAAAACACAACCCATTTGAATAAAGGGCCACCTGCCATGCCTATCATCAGCAATTCAGCTGTGCAGATGGCAGCCAGGGTGTAAACAATGGCAAGAAACTGGGCCTGCTACTACTGCTGAAATTTGTCCAGAACCTCAGGCAGCCAGTGACTCTTCTTGACAGTTGATATCACACAGACACACACACAAATTGTAAACACTCTTTCTTTTCCTGTCTGTCTGTCTGTCTCTCTCTCTTATTCTGTAGATGATCCATGATGATTTGCACACAATTTGACACTAAACAGCTTTACAAAGTGAGAGTCAAAACAATTATACATCTTAACAACACACGTGCTCAATCCATACACTTGGAAAGAGAGTGAGAGGGGTGATAAAAAGAGAAAAGTTATTTTAAAAAAAGAAGAAGAAAAAAAGGATCTGACATACTGTACTACCACATGCACTACGCAGAGATTTATAAACAAAAACTTCCATGCAAGTTTGATGTAGCAAGTACATACAATGTGGCTCCATTGGACCATGGACAGTATCCTGACATTACATGGTACTGTCTTTATCTGACCATTTACTGGTACCGGCATCTGTCTTCAATGTTAGTGGCCGGCAGATACGTGTCAAACAGACAGTGCGTTATAGATGGAAACCAGAGTGGCCACGTGGTCAACATGGTGACCACTTTGTTTGCAAAATTGCAGTTATTCTTGATGTCCAAACCCACTGAAGGTAAGTTTGCATTTATTTTCATTTTCCTTGGTTTATATGCTATTGTGAAATAATAATAATAATGGACATTTCTATGGCGCATGATCCTTAGCAAGATCTAGGGCACAATGCGCTGTACAAAAAGCTGCAGAAAAATGTATAAACACATACAACGGACAAGATATAAAATAAAATTAAAATAAAGGTTTCGGGCTATACGCCCGCCAACCACGCAAGAATTTACATACAGGAATTTCAGTAAATAAACCAAAGTTGCCAGTAACCAAACATGACCAAACTCTGATTTTAGCACACATGTATGATACAAGTAGATATACTGCAAATACAAAAATGTACAGCAGGATATTGCACACACACACACACAGGTGGGGGGGGGGGGGGGGTATTCATTATATGCAGATTTGTAGATGTAGGGGAGTGGGGATGGGGAGTAGAGGGAAAGCAGGTTGGAAGCATGGATGAAGAGTCACAAGTCAGAGGTTGCTATAACATAACTTTTATTTGTACACCAACCAACCAGGAAACAGTGTCTGTTTTAGAAAAGACACAAGCAAACAAAACATTTAGAACATGAAAGCAAATGTAAAGTCTAAGCAACAGCAGTTATCTAAATAATACAGTAACCATGTAGTTTACCTGAAGGTTACTATAATACATGACAAAATGATTAATAATCAAGCACATAAATCGTGTGCTTGACTTACACTTAAAACCTGTACCTCACAGAGTTACGGTGAGTATACAAGAGACGGCCAGTCAATTAACTGATGAACTCTCAGTATAATGAAGTATACAATAAAGTAACAGTGAAAAATGTTACCAGGCTCATTCTTGACTAAACAGGAAGCGTGAGATAATCGTTACAGCAGTTCCACTTAAGCACACAACGAGATGGATAATGACACGGGTGGCACTTGGGACCATGCCGTAAGCGGGAGGAAGTCAGTCATAAACTGACCGGCTCCAGCCTAGTCAAGTTACTCAAAGCGTTACAGCATGTTACTGTTACTGACTAGCAGAGCATATCCAGCTGTTAACAACGTCAAGCGTCTTACTGATGAGGGTAGCGCATCAAGAATCTAAACTGCTGATCTGGCTGCGCCTGTCTGCTCTGTTAGTGAACAGAGACAAAGACCTAATTACCACCACTGACGTGCATCGCCGGCCAGTTCGGGTACACACACAAAGACCCAGAAAGGGCTTACAAGCTAAGCAGAGCGAAAGTCTGCGCACCCAAGACTCGGCCATACAAAAGCCGGATCAAAACAGAAATAACACGTCTCACAGTTTATACAATCACCCCTATGCACTAAACCATATTCAACTAGTAAACTGGACATTCCCACATTCCACAACTATGAAGTCAACATCTTCAAAGTGTTAACCATAATATACCACCGATTTCATGTAGAAACATAGATCGGTAGGAAACTAAACAAATAAGTTATGCCGCACGGCCGCACTGACAAAGTACCCATACTTTAAGAAGGATAACTTTGCATCGGCAAAGCATCACTCAAACTGAACATCCAACAATGGCAACATAACATACTAGTTACATATCAGCTAACCAAGGTGAGCTGCATACATTTTGGAAATACCGGTCATCCTGTGGCATAAAGGCTTAACATTCGAACGTACAAACAAGGTACTCTGACGCGGCCATAGCGGCTGCAACCAGGCGGCAATCTAACGCCGAAATTACCTACGTATTCAAGAACCAAAATCAAGGCACGTTGTGAACATGGTAACATTATAAACATACATTATTTACATCAATAAGAAACAACAACAAGCCATAGAAAAATAACTACTTACAGGCTCTCCCCTGATTAAAACACATGAACACCAGCCGCAACAGTTAAACAAACAACCTGCCTCTGCAGGGACACTGGGGGAAAAGGGACGCTGCCAGCCCAGCACACAACTTTTAACACCTTAGATAATTGGGCCATAAAAACCCCACCCAATCAAAAAGGAAAAGGACTGGAAAGAAAAGGTTATAGGGTCATGGCCCAGAACATGTATACAATACACTCGGTTACATAGAGATGAGTCTTTAAGGCTTGCGTGAAAGAAGATGTTGATACTGAGTGACAAACATACATTTGCAATGGTGAGTGGGGAACAAAACAGGTTGGGAGGATGTGAAGGAGCACAGACAGGATAAGAATATTTGGAAGTTTCCATGTTTGGATTATTAGCCAGTCAAGATTACAATATGATAGCCAGGCTGATGATGTGTGTGCATGCATGTCTATGTAATATGAAGACTGAAGTTGCTGTATGATTATGGAAATTATTTTCCAAAGAAGTTCAAAACTGTCAAATGAATTTCATTTGTAAAATGCTCTCAGTATGTTTTTTCTTCACTCCACAGTAAATTATCACAATTATGCTGTTTCCAATATCACATGATTTCTTGTCAGTTGTGAAGAACATTTTCTGTAAAATCAATGAAATCTTGATGATGAAGGTGAAAACTACTAAAAAAAAAAAATTTTCAGACTACATAACATTATAAGGATGATTTCATTAACAGCACATATATGGTGAGTGTTTGATTGTTTCTTTTCTTATTCATGTTTCATCTAACATTTTGCTCTTCATATTTTGTATCACTTTGCCTTTCACGGTTTAACTGTGCAAGGACTGTCATGGTATTCTGGAAAAAATGAACAGGGATAAACCCAGGCAGTCATGCATCCAACCATCCATCCTTTTGTCTGATTTGGGAAGCAGTTATGTTCCGTAATGCATTTCTTAAGCACTACTGAATGGATTGCAACATTTGAAACAAGTAACTGAGTAATGGAAGACTCACTCCTTCCTTTTCTCTGTCTCTCTTTCTCTCTGTCTCTCTCTCCATCAATATATCTGTCTCCCCCTCTTCTCTCTCTTTGTTCTCCCTTTTACATGCAGAACAAAACATTGAATGATAGTGACATTTGTTGCATCCAGGAAATTGAATGTTATTGCCAGACTATGATGCTCTTGAATAAAACTTGTATAGGAGTTTGTATGTCAGTGTTGAGCATGAGTTGACTGTATCAATACATGTATGTTCACCTGTTGGTTTCAACATGATTTTTGATATTTGAATCTTACTTTTCATCATCCTGAAACAGAACACGGCCCAGAGTGCTCATGCAGAATCAACACACAAGGGAGTTAATTAGCACTTGAAATATGTAACAACAACAAAGACCTGAGGAGGATGTACCTCTGGTGGAGTTTGTGCATGCCAGGTGAGACTTACTCCAGGCGACTCACATATTTTGAGTGCTAATAATTCACCCCCTTGTGTGTTGATTCTCACTTCTCACCACTAAAGATTATGTTCTCATTGCCAGTTCTCCTAAAATGTATCTTGGTCATGCTCTCTTCTTCTGCCTTGAACTGTTATTATTCTTGTAAATTTAATTATGAGCAAGCACTATAATATAACATTTCATGATGCATTCTTATGGTCTGTTGATGTCATTGTTGAAGGAGTGACCCTTTTTGTACCATCAAGTTTTACCGGTGTGTTTTTTCTGCATAAAAAATAAATTCATGTCTATGAAAAATATGTATTACTCTTTATGTCTCTCTATGTATTTGTACCACTCTCTCTCTCTCTCTCTCCCTCCGTCAGTATGTCTGTCTCCCTCCCTTCTCTTTGTCTGTCCATCCCCCCCCCCCCCCCCCGCACACACACCCTTATTCTTTGTCTATGTTTGGCTCCCCCCCCCCTCACTTTTATTCTTTCTTTTCTCTCTGCTCGTCTTCTCCCCCTTTCTCTTTGTCCCTCTGATGGTGTGCATGGGTGGACAGATGTGTGTGTAAGTGTTGTGTAGTGGTGTGTGTGTGTGTGGTATGTGGTGTGTAGTGTGTGTGTGTGTGTGTGTGTGTGTGTGTGTGTGTGTGTGTGTGTGTGTGTGTGTGTGTGTGTGTGTGTGTGTGTGTGTGTGTGTGTGTGTGTGCGCACACATGTGTGTGCGCACACATGTGTGTGCGTGCGTGTGTGAGTATGTGCATGCATGCACACGTGCAGGTATGTGTGCATGTGTGTGTGTGTGTGCATGGAACCTACACCCCACTGGCATTTATATGTAAGAATTTTCCAGTCTGCTTTTAGAACTGTGGCTATACAATGGAAGGGAAGCTGTGCCAATGTACAATGGAAGAGCAGCTGTGCCAAGGCACAGCTGCTCTTCCATTGTATGGCCATAGAATTGATCTGCTGGTTGTCATGTATGGAATGAGAAGGGCAAAGCACTTTTTCTGAGTGGCTGCGTTATTACAGAATTCTGTTTGCTGATCTGGAGCTAATGTGTTGTGTGCAAACCCAGTAATCATTAAACAACTTGATTAAAAAAATATAAAAAGGTTTTTTCGTTTTGTTGTTAGAAACCTGATCAGTTGATGTTTTTGTTTTCACCAAGCTAATACATAATATATATATATATTCTCTTAGCTATTTCTTGGTTATGCTACATTATGGCTTGGTCAACATAAAAAAATTGACACAGAATGAGAGAGGGTGAACATGATTGCAGACTGATCTACATAACCAATAAACCAGCTGAGGTAACGATTCAGCCAAACAAACCCTGTTAAGTGAGGTATTGCACTGTGCCATAAATTGGATGAAAGAGGAAACCCCTGTCATGGGTGAATTTTTGCCCATGACATATGCTGAAGTAGTGTGAAACTTATGGGTGAATTTTCATCTACGACGTATGCCAAAGTAGTCTGTTATGTGAAACTCAAGGTGAATTTTCACCCACAGTGTATGCTGTGAAAGTCTTACTATGATAAAGTCATGGGTGAATTTTCACCCACAATGTACACCATGCAAGTGTTATTATGTTAAAGTCATGGGTGAATTTTCACCCATCGCATACATGGTGTAAGTGATCCTCTTATAAAGTATGGGTGAATTATAGTGAAGTACGGCAAAGGTTAAGGTGATTCCACTACAATATGGCTTGCATTTAAGGCAAAAATAATTATGTTTGTGTGCAGTGAAGCACACTCACTGATGCTTGTGGTAAGCCTGGTGGACATGCAGAGCCCCCACCACCCTGAACTGAAGTCACCAATGTCCATGGTAAACATGGTGGACATGTGCCCCCACAACCCTGAAGTGAATTCGCTGTTGTCCATGGTAGACCCTGTGGACATGTGCCCCCATGACCCTGAACTGAAGCAAACTCACTGTTGTCCATCGTAAACCTGGTGGCCAGGTGCCCCTACCACCCTGAACAGAAAAAGTGAACTCACTGCCATCCATGGTAAACCTGGTTCACATGTTGTGCCCCCATGACCATAACCTCAAAAAGTGAACTCACTGTCATCCATGGTAACCCTGGTGGACATGATGCACCCCCCAATCCCTAACCTCAAAAAGCAAACTCACTGTTGTCTATGGTAAACCTGGTGGGCATGTTGCACCCCCGTGACCCTAAACACAAAAGAAAACTCACTGTTGTCCATGTTAAACCTGGTGGACATTTTGTGCCCCCACCATCCCAGCAGCTTGGGAAAGTCATTTCTTTCATGCCGCTGATGAAGGAAGAAACCTGCCAGGCCTCCAGCACTGCTGTTCATATACTGCAAACAAAGACAAAGGCAGCCTACAGTGTCAAATGCTGGATGCTGCCAGACTGGGCTCATGGTTGAAAGGTCTAACAGTACCAGCTGCAATCCACTCCACTAAAAGCAGCTAGTCTTGGAAAGAAAAAGATTGCTGTAAGCTGCACACAAACTGGAATAAAACATGAAAAAAAGAAAGAAACAGCTCGTGTGGATTGTAAGCCCAGTTACGGCAAGAGGAGTGACTTTTTCATTTCTTCCGGTCAATGCTTGTGCACATTTGTCTGTCTGTGCCTGTACTGCTTTTTGTGTGTACAGCATGCACTGATGTCACTGCACATGCAGCTAAACACCCCATATTCACTCTTTAGTAAGAGGAAGCCAACAGTTGACAGAGGCAGTGTATGAAAGTAGCAATACCAGCATGATAAAGAACACAATGATCACCACTAGTTCTGAAAGGAAAGAGGAACATCGCACTAGAAAGCAGTAAGATAAGAGACATAGTGAAGGAGTGGATCTGTGGAAAGGTGGACTGTTCTGTTGGATCATAGATTCTTTTCAGACTCTTGGTGGTAGAGGGAAAGAGGTCTGTATGGGGAAATAAAGTGAAGGCCACAACAGCCTTAGAATTTTAAACTCATAAGAGATTCTCTGATAATTTATTATAGCTGAGACACCTATTAACCTGAAGTTTGTTAGCAAGAGAAAGAGCAAGATCTATTGTCTTCCCTGAAGGATAATTCTGACATGCTGCAATTTTTTTTTTTTTAATTAGACTGAAGTGTAGCGAAAAAACCCGAAGCAAGTAGCTGATTGCTGAGGTATTACATTTAGTAGGTAGTCCAAAGTGATTTTGAAAATCAATAGTTGACTATCAGATTTTATATATTTGCATAAATCGTCTTTTTTATCTGATTTCAGTGATACCAATTTTATGTTGATCACTTGAGTAGTTCCGAAGTTATGATTTTTTAAATATATTTTCTTCTGCCCCATTTCGCCCACAAAATGCAAATTAGAGAAATCCCAAGATTTAAGGTCCCACCTGGAAGCTATTTTGCATATAACCGGTCTAATATTTAGGAATCTCATTCTCCACAGTACAAATAATAGGCCCAATTTTTGTAGACCTTCATTTTGATTATTCTTCCAGATATTTCACATCAAACTTGCTAAATTCATTTTAAAAATGCCATCTGTCAATCTTAAAAATGGTTAAAAAATCATAACTCCTCTTCTACTTGTCCTATCACCTTACTTTTTGTACCAAAATAACCACAGTTAAGACCTCTACATGATGCCATAATTTTCGGATTGATCACAGAGAAAATGTAAAAGTCATCTTTTTTTTCAGGGTGACCTTGCATCACCTTACAGGCCCCATTTCAGGAGCATATATGCAGAAGCGATGTCCCCAAAATCTTTTGTCTCCATCATCCTGGAATTGTTGCTAACTGGACTGACTTCAAACCCCCATTTCAAAACAAAGTACACAACAGTCTCAGCTATGTTCTTTTTGCAGCCATTTACCTAATATATACGAAATGAATAAACCCAAAATTTGCAACAGAAAGTGAATGTAATCATATACATGTGCCCTTCAGTATGCATATGCTCCTTTCAGACATTTGATTTAGATCTAATTTCTGAGTAATCATGCAGTCTTCCTGAGTGCTGATGTCAGTAAAACAATTGATCAACTCACCCACTTACAGACTGAATCAGTCACTTTTGTTGCAAATGTTGGTCTCATTGCTAGATCTGTTTGAGTGATTCTGATGATACTGTGGCCCAAAATGGCACTTGAAATGTCCCAGGAATTTCGGACTGTCTCCTTGGATATTACCAATAAAGCCTCTCCTGGACTGTCATTAGTAGAAAAGTTTGCTAAAATTGCTGTTTATAAATAAATTTGTTGATCATCCCACTGACACCCAAACCAGCTCTTGCCCGTGTTTGCGATCGTTCAATGACTGCTTCATTTTTCATTTTTACTGACAGAAGCATTTGTTTGACAGCTTAATCTGACTTTCAAGAAAAAGATTAATACTTTCCCTCAGCAACAAGATCATTTACATGCAATGTAGAACACTCTGATAGTGGAGAATCCACCAACTTGGCATGCATGATCACCTCAGCGGCCATGGCTGACCGTACGGCTGTGGTAATAAAATCTCTTTGTTATCACGTTTTGGCGGCTGAGTGTTGGACGTATGAATAGTTTTGAACTCTTATTTTAGTATAACTTTGAAGAAGAAAGATTGATCTTTCTACTGATATTTTTTATGAGAGTGTCCATGGTCTAAAAATAGTACAAAATCTGTTAAACACAGTTCAAACAACTTTATTCAGGACTTCTGCTTGTCGAAGGCAGCCATCATGGATATGGAAAGAAAGTTTATCAACAGCACTTTTGATTGATATATATTATTTCATCATGGCTGGACTAGCGTACGTCCAACACTCCGCGTCTAAAAACTGCTTACAGTGAGCGGTGTTCGCAGCCTATGCGCATCGCTGACAGAAGGCAGCGCTTAGGGAGACCAAGACTGGGGTGAATTTCAAAAAAAAAATCAAAGCGTAATAAACATAACAACACTGTTAGGAAGATGAGACATGAAGCTTTTCTCAACAGTAATTTTTACTGAGATTAGATCAAAAACACACAAGAAATCCATCAATGAAAATCGCTAAAACTAGACCAACTTAGTTATGCGGAATGCAGCCAAGAGCACTTTGGACTACCTACATTTAGATCTGGAAGACTTCAAACAGAGTAAATCACAGAGAGAGAGAGAAAGAGGAAAAAGTCATATTCCCTTCCTAAAGAGCCTATCAGGTGCATCTCCCTAGAGATGAATCTGATTTTGGGCCCACAATGCTAAGCAGAGAGCAGTGGGGTTACAAAAAATCGTATCCTGGTGGGGAGCATTATTTTGCTGGTTGCCTAGGTCAGGCACAAGATTTGCTACCTGTGTAGCTCATCAGTGATCACCAGCACATAATGGTGGGAGGATATCAGCTCAATACTAACAACAACAAAAAACAAAAACACAGTTTAGCTGGTACTGGTAGACTCTATCAGCATGAGAGTATACGATTAGGAGATTTATTCAAAGAAAGACATAAAATTATTCCCACAATTATCAGTTAAGTTGCCCAACAAAGTATTTATTCAAAGAAATGGCACCCCTAAGAAGCTCTAAATGAAGGGAATGTTCATAAGAAGTAAATAAAAGTGCTGTCATTAAATTTTGAATGTTAAGAGAATTGTTTTTTGAAATGCTGAATTCAGAAAGTTTGAGAGTACTTTGCAAAGAAAAGTAACTCTGCAAATATGAATACTGTGTCCTTGACCTAAGGATCCATAAAGGATGTATGAAAGTGTTAGATCTGGAAAAAATGGCCCCAAAGGTGTTCAGGCTTCAAGGCAGCTCAACATATGCAGGGAGATATAAGCCTCAACAGTAACTACAAGTGCTTAGATCCAATAAATAGATGCAATTTCCTCTGAAGAACTATTTAGATCGAAGCACAGAAGAAAAAAACAAGTGGCTGATTGTTGAGGCATTATGTTTATATTTGGAAGACCTTATAGGGACTGGCCCACACAGATTTGGCTAAAAACGATTTTTTACATGAATTTTTATTGTTTTATATGTGATTATTATGTAGCATTAATTTTTGCTTTGGTCCTGTTGAAATGCAGCAATTTAAGAATAACTGTAGTGGTCTAAAAATAGATTGGAGATCTCCCCCTCGGTGCAGCTATTTACGGAATGCGTATTACATCATTACATTTGGTTGTTTTACACAAGTTTTTGTAGACTCAGCCTACAAACAATTGACAATGGCTTTGTCTCAGGCATGTAATCTGCTCAGGCGTAATACTTTGTTGGGCAACTTAACTGATAATTGTGGGAATAATTTTATGTCTTTCTTTGAATAAATCTCCTAATCGTGCTATGTGTACTGCACCGATACTGGATGAGACCTGTAGCTGCCGTGTACTAATAATGCTTGACAATGGACCGAGGTGCAAAGTGTTGGTTGACAATTCTTTCTCAGTGTATTGATCCCATGCTACTACAGGAAATATTTTAGACACCATAATAATAATAATGAAAAGAAAGAAAAACCTACCGACCAGTGGCACACCAGAAACACACACTTATGCAAACAGGTAGTACTTAGTAGAATATTTAAACATATGGTTCCAGTTACAGTTTGTCCCTAATATGTCAACCCGACATCCAAGGACATGAAGCCCCACATCATCAGTATGGTTCCAGTAGACTACTCTTATCAATCAAAAAAGAAGTATCAGGAACCTTTTCTTACTTGTCCAGTAACAGTTTTGCCAGTTTCCTATCGCAGATGTCTAACCTTGTGCACCGCTCTCTCCACCTCTCCACCTGGTCACCCAGGTTTACCAGCCACAACCTGTATCTATGTTGTCGGTCTCTTGCCACTAGAGCTAAACATTCTTTTTATTGTAGTCCTCCAAAGATAAATGGTAGTAACTCAAAATTATCTCTGCTTTGATTGCATAATCTTGAAAAAATGGAAAAGAACTATGAAGATATAAACACCACTGTTTCATTCTCAGTTCTTCATTGCTTTTGTTCAAAGAGCTTTTTGCTCCTTATAATAGCACATGAAAGAATGTATTCATTATCTATTAACACAAAAGAAGGTGACGCACAAAACAAAACACATGTCCCGTCCTGTGTTCTCTTGTTGTATACTTATTCCTAATCATTCGTTTCAATTGTTTCATTTTTGCCATCGGTGACTACTTCTAGAGCTATTGTTTTTTTGACTCTTCATTCTCCTTTCTATAATCTTGCATCAAATTATTGATATCATAATGACGTCAAAATTATTTTGCCATCATTTCACATAGGGTGGCATGGGGGAAATTCATCCACTCTCTCAGATGGGGGAACTTTGGCCACCCAAATACCTTGTGAACTGCATTGAGTACTACGCATCAACCCCTACAATTAAACTTTTCCAAACTGTAACACCAGCTTCATAATGGACCAGTCCACAAACAAAACAACAAACGAGTGGTTGTTACAAGTAGCATATGTCCTACTTTGGGAGCCTTGCAATTCGCTTGGCAACAAAACCATAGTGTGGTTTGTACGAAAAGTAAGGACCAACATACTGTTGGCAGATCTTGTTTGTTTTGAAGTCAGTCTTTGCCACGATCTGTCCACTTAAAAATCCCCCTAATTTTTGTCATTTTGATGACATAGTTTTAAATCTACATATACATTCTTAACAACTGTTGTTGTTTTACATCAGCTTCTTCTTGTCTGTCTTCTTCTTTGCTTCCTTCTTCTTTTATTATTATCTATTTTCTTGCACCTGACAAAGACAATTTTCTGTCAAAAACGCTTGTGTTTCCTTGTTTCCTTGCATTTTGTCATATAAGTGAGTACATTTCTAGATCTGTTCTATCAGTTTTGTCAACCTCACCAGTAGTTGTTCACTCATTCCTCAGAAAAAGAATGTTTTCTTTCATATTCATGAAATCACATGGGTAGTTGTGTTGTATACTCGTCTGCGATTGGTCGAAGGTGTCTACAAACCACAACGAGCTTGTGATGGTTGAGCCAGTGTGACAGAATTGTGTCTCGAAGCATGCATGTGAATCAAACATACCTGTTTGGATGAAGTTCACCCAGGCCACCCTAAAATGTTGGAAGAACGCTAGACATCATTTCATTGTTTGTGTTGGCAACTTCAAACACTATCAATTTATTTCCGAGTATTTTGTGCTGTTCCCCATGAAAACGTTAGGCAAATGAAACTATTTCACACAGACTGTCCAGATTTAAAAAATAAACATTGACAAAAATAATTTATACATGACATGTACACAAAACTATGAAGTTCAAGGAGTCCTATCACTGATGTCATACTGAAACGCGGGAAAGAGCTTGTGAAAACGGTGTTAGTAACACTGTCTGGGAAAGTCCTCTTTTAAAATCATTATAAAATCAACGGCATGTAGAATCACAAAACTATTAATGCTGATCATGTTCATTTAATCTCCTCTAAGCACACGAGAAGTTTAGCCGCCAAAGGAGAGTTAAAGGAACATAGTAAATCTGAGAGAGAGAGAAAGAGAGAGAAAGAGAGAACTCTATGATTTGTTGTAAAACACAGAACTTCTACCTTGTATGTGCACCAGCAGGCAAAGTCAACGTTCCAGTCATGCAGATGCAACTCTACATTTCCTGCAGCATGAGCCAAATCCCAGCCCACATAGCAACCCTGCAACAAACACCACAGAACAGGAGCCTCACCAACCCTGCAACAAATGCCAGACTCACCAATCCTGCAATGACTCCTGTGACAAACTCCAGACTTATGAGGAAAAAACACACACAAAAACAATTTAACAAGGTTGACTGCTAGCGTTCAGAAACAAGATCCACATACAAAACGTCCAAAAGAATGCTGATTTCAATAGGACAAAACAAAATGCATGCACATTTTTGGGGCAAACCCCTTTCTCCAAGCAACAGACCACAGGTTAATGATGATCAAACAAAAATGAAAATTGTCTGCTTATCCTCTTTTGCCTATTGCTGCTGGACTGTCTGAAAGTGTTGAGGAAATTAAAGCATATTTTATGTTGTCCTATTAAGATCGGTGTTCTTCTTAACATTTTGCATGTTTGATGCCACACTCATCCACCAGATTCATCATTTCTGCAACAAACACAGACTCATCATCCCCACAACAAAACCAGACTCATCATCCCTGCAACCACCACCAGATTCGTCAAAACCAAAGACTCATCATTCCTCCAAAACACACTAAAATTCATCATCCCTACAACAAATATCAGACTAATCATTCCTGCAACAAACAGCACTCTCATTCCACCAAACACCAGATGCATCATCCCTGAAACAAACACCAGATTCATCATCCCCACAACAAACACCATCAAACATCCTCACAAAAACACCAGACACCAGTATAAAGTTGCAACTCTGTGCTACAATTCTTTCACTAAAAGTTACCCAGTCTGTTTTTCTGAATTCTTGACTGTCTACCATCCACCCAGACAACTTCGCTCCATTTCTGACACCAGAACCTTTGGCATACCTTTCACAAAAACAAAGGCCTTTGAACAACACACTTTTTCTTTCACGGGTCCTGACACAGTGGAACTCATTACCATACGATGTTCATCACTCAGCATCAACATCTTCTTTCAAGCAAGCCTTAAAAACTCATCTCTTCAAATCTGCATATAATACCCCCACCCCCCCAACCACCACCACCTGTGTGTGTGTGTGTGTGTGTGTGTGTGTGTGTGTGTGTGTGTGTGTGTGTGTGTGTGTGTGTGTGTGTGTGTGTGTGTGTGTGTGTGTGTGTGTGTGTGTGTGTGCAATATCCCACTGTACATTTTTGTATTTGCAGTATATCTACTTGTAGCATATATGTGTGCTCAGATTAGAGTTTGGTCATGTTTGGTTACTGGCAACTCTGGTTCATTTACTGAAATTGCTGTATGTAAATTCTTGCGTGGTTGGTGGTTGTATGTCCTGAAACCTTTTTATTTTGTCCATTTATGTGTTTATACATTTTTCTGCAGCTCCTTTTTTCTCCTCTTTTTTTTTTTTTTGCATGTTGTGCTCTAGATCTTGCTAGGGATCATGTGCCATAGAAATGTCCCTTATTATTATTATAGACTCATCATCCCTACAACAAACACCACCCATCATCCCCACAACAAACACAGACTTATCATGACCACAACAAACACCACCCATCATCACCACAACAAACGCCAGACATCCCACAACAAACATCGGTCTCATCATCCCTGCAACAAATATCAGGCTCATCACCCCTACAACAAACAGACTCACCATCCATGAAACAAACATCAGACTCACCATCCTCACAACACACACATTTATTATGAGATGTAACAGTGGAGAATACCTTTCTTTGCCCAGCAGCAGTAATGGTTGGAATGTCATAGAGCTGCCCCGTGTAGTACTGAACTCCAGGGAAGCACACTACTGCTATACTGTCCCCTTCCTCCTCTATCTTCTGCAGAATGTCCTCTGTGCGCAGTGTGTGCTCTCCCTGCCATTAGAGGAAAAAGATGAAAGGTTTACCAGTGAGAAAGCAGTGTGCAAAATTATGAAGAAGTCTGTTTTATCCAAAATTAACATACCCCTAGAAACAAAAGCAAAGCAAAAATGAAAAGGGGCTTGTTAGCCCAAATAAAGTTATCTTTTTACAGATACAAAACTGACCTCTCTTGGTTCCATGCAGAGGAGACTGGTTGCTGGGTCATGGTCATGCAAACGGATCTGGCTTTCAAAGGCATACTGCAAAACAAGACCCATATCCATCATCATGCATGAATCATCACAAAGCATTGTATTTGTAGACACCATAACAATGATGACAGGCATGTCAACCTGTGCAGCAATGACTACTCAGAGACAGTGAAAAGGGTACAGCACTAGAAATTGATCTGACAGACTGTGAAAAAGGTACAGCACTAGAAATTGATCTGACAGACTGTGGAAAAGGCACAGCACTAGAAACAGATCTGACAGAAGACTGCAAAAGGCACAGCACTAGAAATAGATCTGAGAGACTGTGGAAAAGGCACAGCACTAGAAACAGATCTGAGAGACTGTGAAATGGGCACAGCACCAGAAACAGATCTGACAGACTGTGAAAAAGGCACAGCACTAGAAATAGATCTCAGAGACTGTGAAATGGGCGCAGCACCAGAAATAGATCTGACAGACTGTGATATGGGCACAGCACCAGAAAGTTATCTCACAAATCAGATTTGCAAAAAGGGCGCAGCACCAGAAATAGACCTGACAGACTATCAAAAAGGGCACAGTACTACAAAAAGATCTGACTGTGAAAAGGGCAGGATACTAAGAGCTATCTTTGAACTGGGGACAGCTGTTGTAGCCAGACTGGTCTGGCCAGATACTCCAAAGTAGTAAATACATTGCCAGCACACTTTCCCCCTGTCTAAACTTTCTCTTTCTATTTTCTATTTTCTAAAACAGGGAGGTTACAGGTAAACACATGCACCCTACCTATGTGGCATTGCATGAAGTGACATGACATGATGGTGCATGGTTGTATGGTGTACACAGAAAGAGCTGAGTGGCAGCAGTTTCATCTGGCACCAGACACCTGTACCCGACTTTTTTCTCTCACTTTTTTTTTTTTTTTTTTTGGCAGCTGACATCTTCACTGGCTTACTAGTGATTATTGGAGGGGGGGGGGCTGTGGAGACACACTGGAAGAGAGAAGGAAGTGAGGGGTTGCTAGATTGTGTGTATGTGTACATGGATGTGTACACGTGCATGTGTACATGGATGCGGGGCAGAGGGAGGGATACAGTGTGATGTGTAATCCAAATTAGGTTGTGTATTGTAATGTTTCCTGTATAGTGCTTTCACCCTCACACAAATGTGAGCAAGTGCTCTTTGTACATGTCCATGCAATTTTATCACTGTACTGCTAACCCGGGAACCGGAGCAGACGATGCTTTTGTTTTGAAGCACTGTGTGTAGTGTAGGCCTAACATCTCACAGCTTCACACAACTGACCAGCTGATAGCCAGTGCACACCAGATTCAAACTGAGTTTTCCCCCTTCACATTTTGATCACTTTTGTTCGTTTACCTACTTCCTTTTTATACACCAAGCCATGTAATTTGGCATTTATTAGATCTTAGAATGTCTATGTGTTGTTTATTTAGATGCAGGATCAAGCTGCTAAATCAGTAGCCGGTGCCTCGCTAGGTCTGTTCTTTTTATAGCTGTCGCTTGCATGGCCCGGCCCGCTTCAGTCTCTGTCAGTTTAGTGGTGAATTGTTGTTTTGATTCAATTAAAGTAATTCCGTGTCAATCAATGCTTTGTTGTATAGTATTTTGCTTAAATGACTTCATGTTTAGTGTTTATTTTGGGTTGAAATTAAGTATTGTGTACTGTCGAAGCTAAGTCGTATTCACAGACTACTTGATATCACTTCATCAGCAATGTTGCGACTAGATAACGCGCCCCAGGTAAAAGTTCACACCAACTGTTTTATTGCTAGTCTTTGAGTATGTCTTGCTTCTCATACAAAACGTTGTATTGTAATTCTTATGTACCATTTTAATTCTGGGATTCTGGGAGTGTGCACTTTATTCTGATGTAAGTTTTCGTAACATTAATGTTTTGTACACTGTGTTAGCTGTGATTTGGTTGTACAAATCTGTTTGTATGCTTCCCACGCTTGTTGTAAATAAAATATGTCATGTTTGCATATTTTGTTTATATGGTTTAAAAGATTGTAATTTTAACTTTTATTTGATGTTTTTCATGGTTTAATTAGTTTAGTTATTGCTGAGAAAATTATACTTGAATGGGCCAAGGAAACACAAATGTTAACCATTTTGTGGTCCAGAGGGCCGATTTGATTGTAGTGAGAGTGTGTTTTCCTTGCAGCCCACACCACCCTGTTATCTATGCATGCAAGTGATCATTTTGTGTGTGCTGAAAATTGTCTGCTAAGAATGAATCCTGATTGCCGTACGCCTGCTGTGGTCTCCATTTTTGACTGACTCTGCTGCCTGACTTGACCACTCCACACCATTACACAAGCAGAGTCACATAGGGATTCAGCACTTACTCAGCAAAAATGCATTTACTATTATTATTAACAACCAAACAGTGCTGTAAGTACACCACTTAGGTGGATTTTTGAAACAAGCTATAAAAAGCTACAGTCACTCATTTAGAATCACATGCAGCAAAAGTGCAGTCAGTTTGCCTGAGAGAGGAGAACAGCACCATATGGAACATCTCTGCTGTGTGATTTGTGCAAAAGGGGAGCAAGAATTATGAAACACATTGTTTCTCATTGTTGTCCAATTTGCACCCCCCCACCCCCACCCCCCACACACACTGTAACACAACGTTACAAACAGAAATGGTTCCCCTCATAACATACAAATCATGCAGATAATTTTGTAAGCAAATCCAGGAACAATATCACTACCCATAACTCAACAGGAATCCTGTAAACTTATATCAACATAGAAGTCACCTGTTAGAGAACTCTGATAGACAATCCATACTCACATGGTCAGAGGGGAAGGCCTTAGATTCACACAGAATCTTGTGCCTCTGAGGTGTTGGTCGGTAAAAAGAGATCTGTGACATGAAAAACAACACAAAATGAAGAAATAACCAGATTTTGTGTGTGGGTGTGTGGAAGCAAATAACTTTGTTCTGTTACTGTGTTAGTCTGCACAATCTTTTTCAAACTCTTTAATTCAAGTTGCTATATTTGAAAAGAACTCCATAAAAAGAAAAAGAAAATATCTCCATTCTGGAAAAGGGGGGGGGGGGAATCAAAGAAACAACAGACAACATTAGACTGCATCCTGAAAATGACCAGTACACACCAGCTGTAGGTGGAGATTGACAGTCAGTCCATTCATCACTGCAATCTCTCCCTCTTTGGCCCCTGTCCAACAGCAAACACTAAACAGTTATCAGCAATGCCATACAGTAATCAACACACAGTCCATCAATTTATCAACAAATGCTCCACAAATTTGCCCCAATGGCAAACACTCCATGAAGTCAGAACAAAAGCAATCACTCTTGTGAAGCTATCAGCAAAATGTAAGAGATATTTTGTATAATGCTGATGTCATAAACTTCTGTTGTTAAATTGATTGTTTATAGTCATGTGGGTAAGTTATAACATACTGATATATCAAGTGTGTGTGTGTGTGTGTGTGTGTGTGTGTGTGTGTGTGTGTGTGTGTGTGTGTGTGTGTGTGTGTAATATCACTGCGCTGTGAACAGACATAAAATAAAACAATGAAATGTTGACTGATTATCAAACACTGTGAAATCACACTTAGAGAAAACACTCCATGAAGTTATTATCAAATATTCCATGAACTCAGCCCAACACCAAACAGCAGTCAACCCAACACCAAACACTCCATGAAGTTATCAGCAAATACTCCATGAATTCAGCCCAACACCAAACAGCAGTCAACCCAACACCAAACAGCATTATCAGCAAATACTCCATCAATTCAGCCCAACAGCAGTCAACCCAACTGGCAACACCAAACACTCCATGAAGTTATCAGCAAATACTCCATGAATTCAGACCAACACCAAACACTCCATGAAGTTATCATCAAATACTCCACAAATACAGCCCAACACCAAACACTCCATGAAGTTATCAGCAAATACACCATGAATTCAGCCCATAACCAGACAGCAGTCAACCCAACACCAAACATTCCATGAAGTTATCATCAAATACTCCATGAATTCAGCCCAACACCAAACACTCCATGAAGTTATCAGCAAATACTCCATGAATTCAGCCCACCACCAGACAGCAGCCAATCCAACACCAAACATTCCATGAAGTTATCATCAAATACTCCAAGAATTCAGCCCAATACAAACACTCCATAAACTTATCAGCAAATGTTCCACGAATTTAGCCCACCACCAGACAGCAGTCAATCCAACATCAAACACTCCAGGAAGTTATCATCAAATACTCCATGAATTCAGCCCAATGCCAAACTCTCCAGGAAGTTATCAGCAAATACTCCATGAATTCAGCCCATCACCAGACAGCAGTCAACCTAATGCCAAACACTCCAGGAAGTTATCATCAAATACTCCATGAATTCAGCCTAATGCCAAACAGCAGTCAACCCAACTGGCAACACCAAACACTCCATGAAGTTATCATCAAATACTCCATGAATTCAAACAGCAGTCAACCCAACACCAAACAATCCATAAAGTTACCAACAAACACTCCATGAAATTATCTCAACAGAAAAAAACATCCATCAGTCCATGAAGTTATCAGCAAGCAGTACATGAAGTTACCAACAAGTTATCAACACTAAATTAAGTCAGCACAACAGCAAACACTCCGTAAGTTATTACTAATAGCACACAATCCAAAGTTATCAGTAATACTAAATGAAGTTAGTCCAACAGAAAACATTCCATCAAGTTATTACTATCATACGATCCATAAGTTATCAATCAACACTAAATAAAGCCAGTCCAACAGAAAACATGCCATGAAGCTATCACTGTATCAGCAATAATTCTGTTCCAACCATATCAACTATAAACAATTTTTCCAACTAACAACCAGTCAGCTGGCACACATCACTGAAAGCTGCGCAAGTCACAAGAAAACACCCAGCCTACACCTATGGCCTAGCAACTGAATTATTATAAAATTAAAAGATGGTAACAGTTTCATAAAATACTCTGCAAATTATGCTCAACCAGTCAGATCTAAGTGTGGTGCCTGGAAGTAAGGAACAACAAACAAGCCACTGCCAGAGGTTCCTGATTTGTTGTTGTTGTTGTTGTTGATGGTACATGCTATTGCTATTGCCTTTAGCTCTGTATTGTGCTGTCTCACTCAGTCTTATAGTGACATCTAAATCACAACACGTAACACATAGGTGAAAGATCGAATGAACACTGACAGAGCAACGCATAGACTACAACAACACAAACACGATGTGCAGATGCACTTGGTTACACACCTACTGCAAAATTCTGTGCAAACCTGATGGATAACAGCACTACTTTTGATATCTTTGAGCTTGGGATGCTCCATGGCAATCAAAATTTTTCACCAGTTAGACCTCAGCCTTTCGCTGGTACAGGCATCTAGATTCCTGGCTGCTGTGTTTACCTTCTTGAGTAGGCAGCTAAATGTCAACAGGCTCAGCTTTAGTGGAAGGAACTGGTTCAGAACTGTCACCACAACTACGAAAAAACATTTCAGAGTTTTCTGCGATGTCTTCCATGACATTATGCTGAGCTGCAAAAAATGTGCTAGTCCAACATGAAAATGAATGGTGGGAAACCAGTAATGTAGCCATAAAGTAGGCAGTGAACTACCACTGGCCTTATTCAATGTCACCCACCCTGGCCTGGTAGCTGTCAAAGCTGATATGACAACCAACTTTGCACCTAACATCAGAGACAGAGAGAGAGATGGAGATGCTTTTAATTAAAATGCATGATGTCATACAGATCTGGCCTTTTTATATCATAGTGGGGTTTGAGCTACTGAGTGAGAGGCATTTATTTTGTGTTAAAAACATATTTTTTCTGCATATTTGCAACCCCTGAACATTTATCAATATTTTTACCAAAATAATATCCAAAACAAAAAAACAAAAAAGTAAGCATATATATAGTTCAGATCACGTGAATTGCCTAAAACTAGTAAAACTAGGAATCAGTCTGTTCAGCTGGGCTAGGGTTTAGGCAGATTCATAAAATGTATTATATTACTACATTTATCACTAGGATCTGCTATTAAATATAGTCAGACAGAGAAGAACAAATAATAATTAATATACAATAGCAACAAACACAAAGAAAACATACCAACAAGATTTGCCATGTCCATATCTACATATTCATCACAATGGGCCCAGGGTAGTTCTCCTTTTAGATGTCCTTGGACACCTCTGTAACACACCAGTCCAAAATATCCATTTACATGTTAAACTTCAAGGACATCTTTGTAATATGCACATCAAAGATATAATTTACATGATCCAGAAAACCTCTTTTAACATGCATGTCAAAGTGCATATTTAGATGTCCAAGGACACTTCTGCAACATGCCAGTTAAAAATGTCTGTTGACATGTCCAGTGATACCTCTGCAACATGCCAGTTAAAAATACCCATTGATGTGTTCAGTAAAACCTCTGCAACATGCCAGTCAAAAATATGTTGACATGTCCAATGATACCTCTGTAACATGCCAGTTAAAAATATCTGTTGAGGTGCTCAGACACCTCTGCAACATGCCACTCAAAAATATCTGTTGACATGTCCAAAGACATGTCCATAACATGCAAGTAGGTTGTTTTCAAAAAAATGGCCCACGGTATAACATAGAGCTCCAAAACTAAAGTTCAACCAAACAAGCTAAAATTGTCTAGATAATAAGCATAGACAAAGATAGGAGAAGAGGTGAAGACATTAAAAAGCACACTGTAGAGAAAGGAAGTGAAGACACGGAAAAGCACAAAGAAAGGAAATCAAAACATTGAAAAGCACAAAAAAAGGAAACTGAAACACTGAAAAGCATAAAGACATGAAAGTGAAGACACTGAAATTAGTGAAAAGCAGCCCACAAAGAAACTGAAACACAGAAAAGCACAAAGAAAGGAAAGTGAAACACTGAAAAGCACAAAGAAAGTGAAAAACTGAAATGAATGCCATGAATGTGAACACACTGAAATTAATGAAAAGCACCACACACAAAAGGAAAGTGAAACACTGAAAAGCACAAAGAAAGGAAAGTGAAACACCCAAAAGCACAAAGAAAGGACAGTGAAAACACTCAAAAGCACAAAGAAAAGAAAATGAAGACACTGAAGAGCACAAAGAAATGAAAGAGAAGATGCTCAAAAGTACCAAGTTATGAGATGAAGAGAAGACATTGCAAAAAACCCAAAAGAGGAAGAAAGTGAAGACAATGAAAAGTATGAAGAAAGAATAAAACGTAGGCCTTGAAGAAAAGAATTTCACAGAAGAAAAAAAAAGAAGAAAAAAAAAGGAGGGAAGACTTCTTTTTTTTTTTAGTTGTATAGCGCTCTATAACCATTAATGAATCAGCAAGTACTTTTTTTGGTGTGTGTATATTATACATCGTTAATTGTCAACTATATGTATTATGTTTGTGAAACTTAGAAAATGTTGGAGAATGTTGTAAAGCACAGTGAGTTTGTGTACACCAGAGAATAGCACTATACAAAAGTTATCTATTATTATTATTATTAACATCCTAAGTGCAAAAACAAACACTTACAGCTTTGCCCACTTGTCAAGCTGAATGTCCATGTGTCTCCTGGTGTCACGGGGGCACAAACCCAGAGAGTTGCCACTAAAATACACACAGTCTTCTTCCCCATCGACAATGCTCAGGTCAGCTGACAAAATGCACACAAGATATACTCTTGTAATAAACATCTTACATTTGCAGTACACAGCCTTAAAACTCACATGGAGTACCTCATGGGTGTCATGCATACACCATATACACAGGTCTGCTTCGTGCTTCTGGTGATTTCATTTTTTACCGTTTAACTGTTGTTTAAGTGTTGTTCTGTCACTTGACAAAGGGGCGTACCCTGAAAATTCACATGTTGTGTCATATTAAGTAAGTGTTCTTTTTAACATTTCATGCATATGGTTTGTAAGAAAACAACATTGTCACTTGAAAGGGTATGGGTGACCTAACAGCACAATGCATTGCATGTAAGGTTTCATCTCTGAAGTAAAGGTTTGCCCACACCCATGATAAGCAGCACATAAGATTTCCTGGGTGTGTTCAAACCATGATATAAGGTCAGGTATGGTACAGTCTTGTGATTTATTTGTTTATTTATTGACAAAATACACCATTTCTCATAAACACATGCAATGTTGCTTACTTTTCTAATGTTTCATGGAGGTAGTGTGAAAATCAAACAACTTATGAACATATGCATGAAAGCATAGGTGATAATTTCTCACCCATGGCATTCAGGTTAAGCTGTGAAGTTTTCCCAAAGCTAAACATAAAGTCATCACTGCTGCATGTTTCTTTGTCATTTTATTTCTTCAGTACAAAGAAAGAAGAAATCATTTTAATATGTAACTGTTATTCTCTGTGTAAAACTGTAAATATTTTGTCTATTTGTTAATGTGCAGAATTAAATGGAATGTCACCAAGACAAATTCCTGTGTACATTTAAATGTCACTGGTAAACAAATATCCCTGTATCTTGTAATGTTTCTTGAATCAATAAAACACACACAAACAAATGAAAACTTGGTTCATTACAACTTACAAGAGGAACCTTTTTCATGCCCAGTCAACCATGACACTTATATCAGGGCAAAAGAAAGGAAATACAAAAAAACGTGAGCCAATTTGGCCTAGTGGTAAGGCAGAGGGACCTCTGTTCGAATCAGCTTTGGATCTCCTTTCTCTTCAAAAGTTGTGGTTTGTGGACACTGTCTTGTGACTTTGTCCCTCACAATTAATGAAACATTAAAATGGCTCTCATCACTGCCCATCTTAATGCAGGAGTCATTCTGGTGGTGACAGTGTAGTGATAGGTATATATCTCCCTCTTTCCCCACCTCCATACCCCCCACCCCCCACCTTCTCCCCGTCCCTAATAAGCCTTATGGTTTCTGTGGACATTAAGCACCATGTTTACTTAGTAATTTAAATTACATTTTTTTTAAATTATTAATGTCATTATTATTCAAGCATATATACTTTATTACAGTATCATACACCATTCCAAAAAAGAGGAGAACATGGACAACTTGAGACTCTCAAGCAAGCATCATGGTCACAATCTACTTTGTGCTGCTGGTGATTTCATTTTCAAAGACATAAAAAATAAATCTCTTTTTTTTTTTTTCATTTCTTCTTTAGTGTATGAATATATAATGCATGGTGGGCAAGCACAACAAGAAGGCTGAGCACAAGAAGCACAAAACACAAACTCACTGGACTCCAGGTCCTTCATCTTGGGATAGAAGAACTCATCTCTCAGGTGCCTCAGTGGATCATTCTTGTCCATGTACAATGCAAACTCTACATCCTCCACACTGCATCCCAGCTGCTTTGCAATGGACAGCAACTTTTCACCGGGGTGAAGGCCATCTTTCATGCTGAACAGACTTCCATCACCTTTTGCTAGTTTCAATCGTTTGGCTGCTGATCCATTAGTTACTAATGTTGCCTGTGCCATAAGGGAAGCCTTTTAGTCTCTACTCAGTAATGACCACTGCAATAAAAAAGAAAAGAAATTAAATGCTGTTTTACTTTTATAGGAAGATTCCAAAAGAAAATTTAAAAATAAAATACATTTTTGTTATTACATGACCAATATTTTGCAAAATGAAATTGCGGTCATACAAAAGGGAAAATGGCTAAAAGATATGACCAATAAATAATATGATGGAAATGAATTAAAGGAAATCTTACATTTTTATATATATTCGTATTGTATACATAGAAATGAACAATATTTTTTTTTGTTTTTTTTTAAACCTTTCCTTTAATTTGTTTAAGCAGTATAGTTGTACAAACTAAATTAAAAATGCTTCTAGTGATATATACATTTTATGTAAATAGTATCAATACAACTGACTGTGCATGTGGTGTGTATTTGGATTAGCATTTTTTTATTTTTTGTAAGTGCTCAGGTCACCATTGGGCACATTATAAGTATGTTATTATATTGATAACAAATACAACTGAACAACTGCAGTGTGTTAGGGCTTGTATTTTTGATGCATTCATGCAAACATCTGAGGATATCTGCATGCCTGAAATCATGCATACATGTGACAAAATATGTGTAGAGAAAAGTAGAATAAGTTTCATTTTCCCCATTGCTGTTATTTGGTGTAAAGACAGGATTGCAGTACACAGAATATAATCATGTCAGTCTTCAAATGTAGGCCAAGTTAAGACAGGCAACAATGTGGGACATGGGACACTGCTGGCTCAGTTCCTTAGTCAGATCTTTGACCAAGTCAGAGGCAGTAAATGATCAGCAGATGTGACATTACTCAACTTTGGAGGCCAGGATCTGGGACTTGAAGACTGATCTTTGTTCATCAACACCCTTCCATGCATCTCCTAAATTACAATACTTGTAAAGTTTTTGAGTTCAAGCTGTAATACTCAATAGTTTTTTGCTGGTAGCTATCCTGGATTTATCTAGGGACTTCCCAGATTTATATAATATCTAACAGGAAGCACAATTTCCATTCTCAGCACAGAGCTCAGGAGCTGTGGGAAAGTGAAGGTGGATGGCCTGGGCTTCCTGTCCCTTATAGTTTGTACAGTCTACAAGTCCCTTATATGGTCTGTACAGTTTCTGTGTATGTAAAGCAATACTGAAGAAGAAGTCTTCAGCAAAGTTGTTGTCAGTTGGGTTACAAAAGGTTTACAGACTTAACCCATATATATATACACCTCTCCACCACGTAGTACTCTGCTAAATGTTCTCAACAGTCAGGAATATATAATATTTCTGGACAGAGCTTCTGGATTCACCAGGTCATAGAATATCTTTGGCCCTTCTAGGAGAAACTTATATTAATTGTGTACATCACAGGACATCTTTGGATTCTTTAGACTTTCTAGGACTTACAATATTTGTGGGTAGGGGTTGTTAAATACTGCTTCCAGGCCTAGAAATGCTGCCTGATTTTTCCAAAGAGATGAAATGCTATAGTTGTAGTTGCAGACCTGCCCTAGCAATGGGTAGCTATGTGATATACATTATATGTTCATTCAGAGAACAGAACTTGTGCATGCATACTATGCTGTTTCATGCAAAGAATCATGTAACTTTTATTTTGAGTACAGAGTAGCAAATACAAAACTCACTTGCATTTGCTTGTTTGATCCATACTTGTGTTGTTGTACGTCTTGTATGTATGTTTGTCTGTTCGCCATCCTGTTTGCCATCCTGATAGATACTCTTGCAGACACTCATAAACATTTACCATCTACAGGCATGCACACAGTTAAAATCAGTGATACCAATTTTCAGCCATTATGTATATATAAATATATGTTTGTGAGTATGTTTCACTGTTTCACTCTTGATAACAAAACACTGGGTCAGTAAACAGCAGTTTCATTAAATTAAAATTGCACACAGGGGGAAAAAATTAAAAACTGAACACAACTTTAAAAAACCTAAACAACAAAGTTTACAAAACCAAAACAAAATGGCATATGACATATATAATATATATATGGCATTTACATAATCTGGTAGCATTCAGACTGGTAGCATTCAGTCTCGGGATTTTCCAGTGCTGGACCCAAACTGTGGAATAATGCCCGTTTCATTGAGAGTACAGCTCAAGTCAAGGGAAGCTTTTGAGAAAAACCTGGAGACCTTAGATTTGTTCAAAGTAGACAATGATCACTTTTTTGGCTTTTGTTGTTTTTGTTTGGGTTTGTTTTGAAAGGGTTGAGTGGGTGTAAAATACGAAGTTACTTATTTTGAAAGCACTATGTTCATGCTGTTTCAACACGGACATGTATTTTTGCTCTACAAATTGTTACCATTATTACTATACTTGATCACTTTTATTCTCTATTTGTCTGCTCTTAGTCTTAAATTGGCCATTGCACTTCACATGTTTTTGGTTTGCTGGGCTATTTCAGTGTTCACCAACCTCTGACATGGACTACAGGATCTTTAACTTAGTAGTAGTAGTAACTGGAATTTAAGCTCCTGTCAACCACACAGGGTCACTTCAGGTCATAAGCAAATACACATTTCAAAACTCTCTTCACATATATATCAACCCTCTGTCAAGTCAGTCTACAAAACCAATCACTTCACAAACATAAAAAATACACAAATATCAAACACAAATTTTGAAAAAGTTATAGTCCCTTCAATATTACCCCTGTTAAAAGAGCGCATAAGGCTAGGACATGCTGGTATCGTCAACCGTTCCGTCTAATTTATTGATACCAGGTTAAAGAAAAATGTAAAAAAGAAATGGACAGACACAATATAAAAAAATTAAAAAATGTTATATAAATGCATAATGGCAAATACCAGTGCCATATGGCAGCAAGCTGCACATACCACCTACCAGCTATCATCACCTAGCTGCTCAACAAGAGCCATATAAAAAAGCCTAACCCTTAATGAAAAATATTTCAGAGTTTTCTGGAAGAAAAAAAAAGTCAGGAGAATGGACCATTAGCAGAAAAATGACCAGACAGAAAGAGCCAGAGGACAAGGCAGAAAAAACAAGAAAGGAGATAGGAAAGTGGAATCAAATGACAGCCCTGAGATTCCAGACAGGACGGACGATCAGACATCCCCAGCCTCCGTTCGGGGAATCTTTAATGTGTGTGTCATCTTTTTGCACAGGGACCTGTTTATTGTCTGTATGGTTTAACTTTATAGTCTATTGGCATATTGCATCCTCCTCATCACATTCACAGACAGCAGAGTAAGTTTAACACAGTTTATCAAGACCTGTCTTTTTAGCATTCTTCTTAAAAGCAAACAAACAAAATATGTTTAAGGTCAAGGTATTTTTAACCCCCCATTATAATAATAACTTACATATATATTAATATAAATATAAAGCTCCCTTACTCACAGGAGCTCATAGCACTTTACAGTTTTTAATTCATTAACAACATTTACAATGACAAAATACACAAGTGCCACAGATGCATTGAGTCATGCAGATATAACCTGCTTATCACACCCACTCACACACCCACACACCCACCCCCCCCCCCCCCCCCCACACACACACACACACACACACACACACACGTCAGTATCATCCCAGGAAATGGTGGGTTTTGGGGGGGTCTTCAACGTGCATGATTTAAAGGAAGAGGCTGACTGAGAGAATCTAAAAATTCATTTGGAAATGTGTTCCAGTGTTGGAGCAATGTAAGAAAAAGAACATTCACATACAACTTAATGTTGACAGATGATATATTATATAATATATACAAGTATACAGCTGTCTGCGGAAGATCGAAGCTGCCTGGAAGGCATGTAGATCTTGCTCCAACACTAGACTAAAAGGCAGACAGGACTGGTAGGTGGAAGTTGTTGCACCAAAACATTGATTGGAAGCCATGCACACTTAAGTACTTGGGTGTAAAATTTCACAATTATAATATAAACTGTGTTGGAATGAAAATCTGAAACAGAATGACTGCTAGCATTCTAAAACAAGATCCAAATACAAAAAGGATCACACAAACCTTATTTATTTTAACACGGACACAGTATGCACATTTTCGGATGGAAATCCCCTTTATCAACTATCAAGCCACAAAATGACACTTGTTGGCAATCTTCCAAGCACCGAACAAGCTGCAAAAACTCAACCAAAACAAGATAAGTCTTTGCTTTCATTCTTCATAATTTTTCACCATTTATCTGTTGTTTAAGTGTCATTTTGTGGCTTGATAAAGGGCAGGGGTCGCGCTGCCTTTTAGAGATGTGCATCAAACAACTTAAAACATTACGTATTTTGCGTCAGTGGCATGAAAAATGTGTACAGCATAACCTAAAATTAATGCACATTACAAAGCCAAAATGATGATGGAGTAACCTGATTGTAGCTCACAGGCTATAAAGTGAGCAGACGAAAATAATAAAAAGGTCTATTCATGCACCAAAAAAGTGGAAACGTTTAGTAAACTTGCCGTTCACTAAAAGTTTGCATTACTCGGAACATCGTACATCATTTTCCGAGGATGAACTGCAGCAGACAATGTTGGCAAACCCAGTTTTCATCTACCACAGAATTTAGTAACGACTGCCGCCATTTTTTCTCACTTGTGTTTGGGTGTCGACACATGTTTTGTTTTCGGTTTCGTAGTCTTTAAATTCTGATGATATTGTACGCTGACAAACTAGGCACACTGGGTCATTCCAAATTCTATGTCTGGGATCTTGTCCTCTGTCGACGAACCAGAAATATTACTGATCAGCTTGGCAAAATACGCGATTTCTGGCCAGCCTGATAAACAGGCCAATCTTCTAGATCTATACGGGTTTGTTTGGATTCGGTTTCAAATTAATCATTTTCATTTTTCGGAAAAGCATGCAGATTTTATTCACAGCCAGGGTGCTACTGACAATAATGTGCATGGATCAGATTTTAGGGGGGACAAGTATCTCCATTGCCTTATCTAGACTAAAAATTACAGTAGCCTACGCGTTGATTTCGTCTAGATTGCGCCCTTCACTGACAGGACTTGTTCAGCTGAGATGACACTGAGTTTGCGGGTAGATCTAGTGTTGAGTGATGCAGTGGACATCAGTGAGCCATTACTTGTTTAATCTGTGTTGTCATTTTGTGTACGGTGATGCAACGATGTGGCTAAAATAGTAAAATGCATATGGCACTAAAAAAATGCAATATTTACACAAAATTTTGCAATGAGCCTGATCCCTGAAGGGGATTTCCTCAAAAAACTGCATACTGTGTGTCCATTGTAAAATAAATAACCATTTGTTTGAACCTTTTTGTGTTTGGATCTTGTGTTGGAATGAAATTGTCAGCTGCATTATCAAGAAAACACATAAATTCTGTGAATGTCTGAGGAAACTAAGATCTTTTTACATCAGAGCTTTGGGACCGTAAGATGTGGTTGAATGGTACTAAAACTATAAAAACACTGGAAAAGTCAAAGAACATTAATCTGATTGTATTCCCCGAGGTTTCCAACTCCAAGTGAGAGTAATTTTATGCTATTTAGAATGGAAAAGACTGTATCTTTTCCAACTCCAAGTGAGAGTAATTTTATGCTATTTAGAATGAAAAAGACTGTATCTTCAACGCTTCTGGTTTCCCAGTAAGCAAACTGCATCCTCTATCTGTGTACACACGTGAAAAGATCACATCCTGTAGTCCATGTCAGAGTTCAGTGGGTAAAATCCAAGGAGACAGTGGAAAATTCCTGGACTGTTTTAAAAGTTATTTGGGGTCACAAATATCATCACAATCATTAAATGAGGTCCGTATCTACTGATTACAGCCAAAATCCATAACAAAAGACATGTTTTATCATATATTTTTGTCTTCAATTGTTTGAGTTGGTGCCCTTTGATGTTTGATTTTGTTTCCCAGTAACAATGTGAACGCTTCCTTGAGTGCTGAAGTTGGCAAGGCAATCATACTTGTTACTCATCTGTGTTCTCAACATTGGTGGTAGTCCTATTCCTTTTCAGCCCAAGGTTAAAAGTCTGGGAGTTGTCTTAGACTCTAGCCTCACCATGTCTCATCACATTAGCTCTGTCTGTCATTCTGCCTACCTTGAACTGCGTAGAATCAGTGCCATCCGTCCATTCCTGACTACAAGCGCGACCGCAACTCTTGTTTGTTCTCGAGTTCTATCTCGGATTGATTACTGCAATTCCCTACTGGCAGGTATCACTTCAGATCAGATAGCCCGACTTCAAAGAATACTAAACAACTCAGCTCAGCTGATCTTTCGTAAAAAGCGTAGTGAGCATGTAACACCTATGCTGATATCACTTCATTGGCTTCCTATCAAACAGCATATTGAATACAAACTAGCGACACTGGCTTTCCGCTACTTTGATGGTACATTGCCCCCGTACCTCTCACACTGTCTCTCCTCGTACACCCCCCACAGATCACTTCAATCATCTTCTGACAAACTGCTCTGTGTCCCACGTGTTAACTTGAAAAGCGCCGGTGCAAGGTCTTTCCAATATCAGGCGCCTTGTGTGTGGAACTCTGTCCCGATACAAACCCGATTGTCTCCATCTCTCACATCTTTCAAAATCCAGCCTCAAAACGCACCTCTTCCGCAATGCCTTCACCTGAGTTTCTGAAATTGTCACCTTAGGCATGAGTTGGTGGAGGGGTGGTGGTGGTGGGGGGGGAGGGAGTGCGCTGCAAAGCATGGGACCAACAGGAGAGCCTGCTGTTGCCGCCACTCTTTCATCTGCTGGGCGTGTGTGTTTGTGTGTGTGTGTGTGGTGTGTCTTACTATGTGTGTGTGTGTGCGTGTGCGTGCGTGCGTGTGTGTGTGCATGGGTGAGTGTGTGTGCGTGCGCTCGAGTGCTTGTGAGGGGGTGACTGAGTGTTCAGGTGTCTGTGTGCATTTATATAGTAGGTGGATGTGTGTGAAATTGTTTTTAGTGTTGATGTATGTATTTACAGTATTACTTTTGTGCTTTTCTGATTGTCATGAAAGTACTTGTGCTTTCTGATTGTCATGTTGATAGTAATATATTTTATAGGACTTGTGATTATTTCAGTGTATGTGAAATGCTTTAATATCGATGTACGCATTTACGGTACTTTGCTCATCCTGGCTTTTTTGTCATTTTGATATTGATGTATGTATTTATAGTACTTGTACCTTTTTGATTGTCTAGCGGATTTTGATGTACAGCGCCGCGAGCTTGTAAATTTTTACGGGGTATAGCGCTATATAAGAGTTATTATTATTATTACTCAATGTTCTCAGACTGCATTTTTTCCATAAACTGTCTGTGTTTTTTTAACTGCCATAGCTTGTTAACGAGGCCGTTTACCTAGCAGCACTTTGTTGGCTTTGTTTGCCATTTCCAATCCATGACCCCAACTTGAAACTACAAAGACAAAAACATATGATAAAACTCACCTTTTGTTGCAGTTTTGCTGTAACTGGTACTGTGGTAGATTAGGACCTAATTTAATGATTGTGGTGATATTTGTGACCCAAAATAACTTTTAAAACGGTCCAGTAATTTCCGACCGTCTCCTTGCATTTACCGTTCGGTGGAAATGTGTAAACATCAAAATAACTCAGCTTGCCGTAAAAGTGTCAGAATCTTCAGAGTGTTGAAGTTAAATACTGCACTGGCCACTGCACACAGAACGAAGTGGGTAAGTGTAGCCTTTCTTACTTGTCTAATCATCGCACAAAATTGCCATGTTCTTACCAAGAAATATGTACAGCCACGTCAGTGCCAATGCCAAGAGTGTAGGTTAGTCGGTGACACACACACAAACAAAAACTATGAACAGAATTAGAAGCAGACCGATCGTGACACAGGCGAGCTCTTATCATCAACGGCGCTGAGGTCTCGCAACGCGTTCAGCGATGACCCTAAGGTCAAGGTATAACCTTCACCTTCACTCACAGAACGCCAAACATATGTCGTAAACAACTCTCGAAAAGTTTAGTATTTACTTCTATATATTCTCACGTGACTCTTTGTGTTTATTGTCAAAGAAAATAAGCACTATAATTATCTTCTTTAAATGAGTTTCTTGTACTTTACTCCTGCTGACAACTAGAATTTCCCAACCAACCAATATGGCGTTGTGACGCCGCAATTTCAGCAGACATTGCAATTCGTGTGCGTGTGTGTGTGTGTGTATGCAATGTCTTTGCTTCCAGACCCAAGACCCACTTCATTTCCCTCTTATTTGCATTTTATTCCTTTACCGCCAAAATGAAAAAAAGGCACCCAGACTCATTTGGAAGGACACTCGAGTCACGTTCTGGACAAGGTAAGCACTGAAGAATATAATAGCGCCCTTTCTCGAATGAGCCCGAGGAGCGTACATTTCATACTCGAGTTAAAACAACCAACATCAAAACACAATGTAAAGTTAACACCAAAAAAATGCCATCAAACATCGACCCCCATCCCCCGCCCAAACACATACATGCGCGCGCGCACACACTACTATAGGTAGTCCAAAGTGATTTTGTAAATCAATAGTTGACTGTCACAGATCTTTTACTTTTACATCTAATTTCAGTGATACCAATTTTATGTTGATCACCAGAGTAGTTCTGAAGTTATGATTTTTTTAAAATATTTGTTGGCCCATAAAATGCAAATTAGAGAAATCCTGAGACTTAAAGGAACTCTCCTTCGGCGACTAAACAGCTCGTGTGCTTAGAGGAGGTTAAACGAACATGATCAGCGTTAAAAGTTTTGTGATTGAATGTGCCATCGATTTTATAACAATATTAGAAGAGGACTTTCCCAGACAGTGTTACTAACACCGTTTTCACGAGCTCCTTCCCGCGTTTCAGTATAACATCACGGATAGGATACCAGAACTTCTCAGTTTTGTGTACATGTCATGTATAAATTATTTTTGTCAATGTTTATTTTTTAGATCTGGACAGTCTGTGTGAAACAGTTTCATTTTCCTAACCTTTTCCTAATCATAGGGAGCAGCATAAAAAATTTGAAATAAATTGATAGTGTTTGAAATTGCCAAGACAAGCAATGAAATTGTCTAGCATTCATTTCAACATTTTAGGGTGGCCTGGGGGAAATTCATCCAGGCACATTTGATTCTAATGCATGCTTCGAGACACGATTCTGTCACATCGGCTCAACCAACACAATCTCGTTGTGGTTTGTAGACACCGACAAATCGCAGATTAGCATACAACACAACTACCCGTGTGATTTCATGAATAAGAAAGAAAACGTTCTTTTTCTGAGGAATGAATGAACAACTACTGGTGAGGTTGACAAAACTGATAGAACAGAACTAGGGAAATGTATTCACCTATACAATGAAACTAAAGGAAACACAAGCACTTTCGACAGAAAATTTTCGTCAGGTGCAAGAAAAATAGACATAATAATAAAAGAAGACGGAAGCAAAGAAAAAGACAGACAAGAAGAAGCTGATGTGAAAAATCTTTTTGGTTAAGAATAGATACGCAGATTTAAAACGACGTCATAAAAACAACGAAAATTGGGAAGATTTTTAAGTGGGCAGATCGTGGCAAATGCTGAACTTCAAAACAAACAAGATCTGCCAGCAGCATGTCGGTCCTTGTTTTTCGTACAACCTGCACCTATGTTTTTTTTGCCAAGTGAATAGCAAAGCTCCCAAAGTAGAACAGGTTTTCCCATATGCTACTTCTAACAATTACTTGTTTGTTGTTTTGTTTGTGGACTAATCCATTATGAAGCTGATGTTACAGTTTGGAAAAGTTCAATTGTAGGGGTTGATGTGTATTATTGAGTACAGTTCACAAGGTGTTTGGGTGGCCAAAGTTCCCCCAACCAAGCGAGTGGACGAATTTCCCCATGCCACCCTATGTGTTTGGCTCAGTGAAATGATGGCAAAATCATTTTGACATCATTACAATATCAGTAATTTGACACAAGATTATAGAAGAGAGAAGGAAGAGTCGAAGGAAACAATCGCTCTAGAAGTAGTTACTGATGGCAAGAATGACAAAACTGAACAGAATGACTAGGAATATGTACACAACAAGAGAACACAGGAGAGGACATGTGTTTTGTTTTGTGTGCTGCCTTCTTTTGTGTTAATAGATAATAAATACATTCTTTCATGTGCTGTAATAAGGAGCAAATAGCCCGCTGAACGATAGCAACGAAGAACTGAGAATGAAACAGTAGTATTTATATCTTCATAGTTCTTTTAAAAAAATTCAAGATTATGCAATCAAAGCAGAGATAATTTGGAGTTACTACCATTTATCTTCCGAGGACCAAAATAAAAAGAACATTTAGCTCAACAGGGCAAGAGACCGACAAGATACAGGTCGTGGCTGGTAAACCTGGGTGACCAGGTGGAGAGGTGGAGAGATCTGTGCACAAGTTTAGACGTCTGTGATAGGAAACTGGCAAAGCTGTTACTGGACAAGTAAAAGAAAAGGTTCCTGATGCTTCTTTTTTGATTGATAGGAGTAGTCTACCAGAACCATACATTTAAATATTCTACTAAGTATTGCTTGTCTGCATAAGTGTGTGTTTCTGGCATGCCACTGGCAGGTAGGTTTTTCTTTTCTTTTCAATATTGTTATTATGCTGTGTAAAATATTTCCTGTAGTAATATCAGATCAATACACTGAGAAAGAATTGTCACCCAACACTTTGCACCTCGGTCCATTGCCGAGCATTATTAGTAAACGGCAGCTACAGGTCTCATCCACTATGTGACTATAGTGAAGTACACATAACACGATTAGGAGATTTATTCATAGAAAGACATAAAATTATTCACACAATTATCAGTTAAGTTGCTGGACAAATTATTATGCCTGAGCAGATTACGGGCCTGAGACAATGCCATTGTCAGTTGTTTGTAAGCCAAGTCTACAAAAACTTGTGTAAAACAACTAAATGTAATGACGTAATACGCATTCCGTAAATAGCTGCACCTGGGGGGGGAGATCCCCAATCTATTTTTAGACCACTACAGTTATTCCTAAATTGCCGCATTTTAACAGGACCAAAGCAGAAATTAATGCTACATAATAATCGCACATAAAACAATAAAAATTCATGCAAAAAATTGTTTGTTAGCCAAATCTGCGTGGGCCAGTCCCCTTAAAGTACAAGTCCAAGGTTTTTAAATATGCAAAATTACCATCGAAATGATTGACAAATGAGTCACTAGTTTCAGATTTAATGAAATAAAAAAATTAAGAAATTAATTGGGTTTTTAATCAATTTTATCTTCTGTAGGCTGGCCCGGAAGTGACGTCAGTCTGGGGAGTCAGTGTGGTTGCCATCTTAGATTCTTCAGTAAACTGTGTATGCATGTGGTTGATAAAAAAAAAGTTAACTATGCCGGCCTACTGTATTGCTGCGAACTGTAACAATTCGCAGACGGCCCCAGGTATAACAATGCACGAGCTCCTGCACAATTGACCCGCAGTGAGGTGAAAGTGGATTAAATTTATACACTTCAAACAAGCTGACTTTCTTGCTGCACCGCATGATGCCCATTTGTGTAGCGAGCACTTCAGTGAGTGCGATTTTGCAAACCCCATGGAATACCACGTTGAGTTTGCTTCAAAGCTGATGTTCCAGTACTCTTTCAAAATCATGCCTGACGGCTGTATCCTTGTGGGTCTCTCGGGCAAAGTATCAGTTTCGTCTTCGGAGATCGATTTGGCCATTTTGCAGCGACTCCCCAGAGTGACGTAGTTCATGTGATTTGGGCGTCATGGTGACGCTTTCAGTACGACAGAAAATGCCTTTTTCGTGCATTTATAACCGTCAGATCACAGTTTCACCTACATCATTGTTCTCAGGGAGCTTTAACGGAAATCATGTCAAAAATCACCCCTAACCTTGGACTTGTACCAAAATAGCCACAATTAAGAACTCTACATGATGCCATACTTTTCTGGTTGATCACAGAGAAAATTTAAAAGTTCATTTTTTTTCAGGCTGACCTAGTTGCATCACCAGCCCTTGCAGAAGCGATGTCCCCAAAATCCTCTGTCTCCAACATCCTGGAATTGTTGCTAACTGGATTGACTTCAAACCCCCATTTAAAAACAAAGTGCCCAGCAGTCTCGGATATGTCTTTTTGCAGCCATTTACCTAATATATACCAAATGAATAAACCCAAATTTGCAACAGAAAGTGAGTGTAATCATGTCCTTCCATATGTGTATGCTCCTTTCAGACATTTGATCTAGATCTTAATTTCTGAGTAATCATGCAGGCTTCCTGAGTGCTGATGTCGGTAAAACAACTGATTGACTCGCCCATTTAGAGACTGAATCAGTCACTTTTGTTGCAAATGTTGGCTTCATTCGCGAGAGTGATTCTGAGATTTGTGGCCCAAAATGGCACTTGAAATGTCCCAGGAATTTCCGAAGGTCTCCTTGGAAATTACCAATAAAGCCTCTCCTGGACTGTCATTAGCAGAAAAGTTTGCTAGAATTGCTGTTTATAAATAAATTTGTCGATCATCCCATTGACATCCAAACCAGCTCTCGCCTGTGTTTGCAATCATTCACAGACCGTTTCATTTTTACTGACAGAAGCATTCGTTTTGACAGGTTAATCTCGCTTTCAAGAAAAATATTAATACTTTTACTCACAACAATATCGTTTACATGCAATGTAGAACACTGATAGTGGAGAATCCACCAACTTGGCATGCATGATCGCTTGTGTGGTCACCTCAGTGGCCATGGCTGACCATGTGGCTTTGGTAATAAAATCTCTTTGTGAGCATGTTTCGGTGGCTGAGTGCTGGACGTATGAATAATTTTGAACTCTTATTTTAGTATAACTTTGAAGAAGAAAGATTGATCTTTCTACTGATATTTTTAATGAGAGTGTCCGTGGTCTAAAAAATAGTACAAAATCCATTAAACACATTTCAAACAACTTTATTCAGGACTTCTGCTTGTCAAAGGCAGCCATCATGGATATGGAAAGAAAGCTTAGCAACATCACTTTTGATTGATATAGATTTCACCATGGCTGGACTAGCCTACATCCAACACTCCGCGTCTGAAAACTGCTTACAGTGAGCAATGTTCACAGCCTATGCGCATTGTTGAGAGAAGGTAGCGCTTAGGGGTACTGAGATCGGGGTGAAATTTCACATTCTTTTTCAAAGTGTAATAAACATAACATAGTTAAGAAGATGAGACATGAAGCTTTTCTGAAC